>JAPYYT010000174.1:0-76491 GCA_030522565.1 Ceratosolen corneri
CCACCACCACCACCACCACCAGTATATATTGCTCCACCGCAGCCACTGCCTCCACCACCACCACCTCCACCAGTATATATTGCACCACCGCCTCCGCCTCCCCCAGTTTACGTAACTCCACCATTACCCTCACATCCGTCAGCACAAACACCGTTGTGCACATCTTCCCCATCTGCACCACCACCAGCACCGATGTATGTAGCTCCACGACCTCCATCAGTTAGACGACCTGTATTTATACTACCACCTGCTCCAAAACGCATTAATAGACCTGTATGTAAAATTCATACCATCCCAGACTGCGATTGCAACAATTATTAAGAATATCTTCCATATTTGAAAGGAAATCAGTCATTACGTATTTATATCATTATTAACTTATTTAATTTGTCATATGTCCTATTAATCGTTGTTTACTCTTAAATAAAAGTTGTGAATTATGTATTGTATTTATTATAAATAATATAATATTATTGTTATTTTCTTCATAAAAATATTTTAAATAAATTTATTAATGAAAAATAAAAAGCTTTTATTGTTTTATCAATCTTTACATATTTAAATTTATATTTTATGTTATAGTCTAAGTAACTATAATATTTATAACAGATTGCTTAGTACATAGTAGTAATAAATTTTATAATACATTAACATGCTTACGTTTTTTTATAAAATTTGATTTATATAAGAACGAAAATAAGATAAAAAAAATAAATAGTTTATTCTTTAAAATATAAAATATCTAAAATCAGTTTAAAATTTTTCTAAAATGAAATTTATATTTATATATAAAAAAATTATAACAATATCACTATACAAATAAAAATATAGTACTATATAGTAGTGTATTATACATTATAATGTAATTTATGCAATATCAACAAATTTATTAAACATTTATGTATTAATCGTTTTTTAAAATTCTTTTTAATTTTTATTAAAAATTTTTTTTTTAATCTCATTTATAATATATATAAGCACATAAACAATTTTATTTTTGCATTACATTATCCATCCATCCAAATTACAAAAGTTTTTAAGTAATATGTATAGTTTATTAAATAATCTATAGTT
This sequence comes from Ceratosolen corneri, assembly GCA_030522565.1. Taxonomy (NCBI): domain Eukaryota; kingdom Metazoa; phylum Arthropoda; class Insecta; order Hymenoptera; family Agaonidae; genus Ceratosolen; species Ceratosolen corneri. The sequence continues at coordinate 1,075 of JAPYYT010000174.1, forward strand.
TTCTTACCTACGGTATAACTTATAAAACGGTTATCTACAAATAAAATAAATAAATAAATAATAATAAATAATAATAATAAATAAGTAATATCATAAACCTTCTTTTCTTTAAATTAGATTAAATACATATTTAAGTAGATACTGTATTTTAATTTGATTTTTAATAATTTTTCTTTCTTTAATAAAACGATAATAATATACTTTTATACATTGTTGCTATAATACACTTAAAATCTATAGATATAGTATTTAAGCATATTAACAAAGTTAATTATTCCAAATTGGTCTGTATTCCGTTAGAACCTTAGAGAACAATCGTTTCTCAATAATACCCCACTGTGTGAAGATCAGTTAGAAAAACTAGTTAGTTTATAATCCTCAGGTGTACCCCAAATGTCTATGACTACGACGAAAAATTTAAGAATACCCTTTTTTCGTTACCAGACGACTTTTTTATCACTCATTTACCTGTATTGAACCTCGGAAATTCCTATATGTTCAAACTAACCACCACATTTCTTACAACACAAAACCAGCAAAATCAACACGCTATAAATAAAGATTCTATAAAATCTGAAACGTAACTACCTCCCCTCAGATTTTTCTCATACGGTACCAATTCACATCCAAATAGTACACTACAAGCAACACTTCAACATCTGTTATGCAATATCAAAAGCCACAGCACAACATTTGGCAGCGTAGCAAGCATCCATTTTGCTTCAACCCTCCTTTAAGGGTATTAACACTACTTTGTTAAGGGCACCAATAAAATCATATTGATTAACTGTCATCGAATTAATAAAATTTCCTACTCTTATAGAAGTCTAAGATGACCACTCCGCCACAAGGAAGGATATAAAGTCATTAAATTAGACTGCAATCGCCCTGCGCCTCAGAGATCAGAATTACTTCAACAATTTCCATATAAACTAATACAAGGCAGTGATCTTAATTATAAATAGTTTCTCAAGAATTAGCGCCGGCCACAATTAGATTAAAATCTTCATCCCAACAATGATAAAAAAGACTAAAAAAAGAATTGCTGGCGTTGCATCAAGACTAGTTCCAAACGCTTGGTCTTTAATTCTTAAATTTAATACGACTAATCAATTTACGACGTCGATTTGCTTGGACTACGGTCCGATCAGGTCTACCGAGTGATGCCTAACATATAGGCATTAAATTTACGATTGATTGTCATTTCCATACAAAGCCTGCATCAGCTCATAACCTAGCAAATAGCACCAAAGACAAACAAGAAACAAGCAAACAAACAATACAAAGTAAAACTAATTTAACCTAGCATAATAAATATTGCAGAACCAGCATAATAGAATCTTCTATCACGAGGCCAACTACGAAATTCGTGAATAATAAAGTCATAATAATATAATGAGAAGGCTTCAGCAATCATAAACATTCCAAGCAACGTGGGATTCAATTTACGCTTGAATATCGCGTTTGTACGGAAGCACCGCACTTTCAAAGAATCATCATCGTTATATTCTACTCTATATTATTAATAAAGGCATCTCCCAGTATTACACAAGTCATTCTCGACTCTATATATTACATCTGTTCGGCGTCCGGCTCGAATAAAATAAAGGAATGGGCGCGGACCCGAGTGTGTGAATTCTCCCCACGAATGTGTGAGCGAGAAACAGATAAAGGAAGGGTCGAGATAGCAGCAAGTTAGCAGTCAAGATAGCAGTAAGATCGTAGAAAAAAGAATCGTAGACAAAATAGGCGGTTTTAATGCCGGTTAACACTTAGATTTATTGAACGCAAAATAACTTGAAGAAGTCGCACTTGGTTAAACAGTTAATTACACTATTGTCGTTACAAAAATTGGTTGTATGCCGCACTTACACAGTACGCGAAGCGCGGATGGGTTTATAAATGGAATCGACGTTCTTTCTTTACGCTTTTATACGATCGATTTCCTGCACTGCCGCACTGGTTATGAGTGATTTTAATACCGCGTAGTTAGCGTACAATTTAACAAGATAATGCAGGTTCGAAAATGACGGCAAAGTGTCCCGTCGTACGTTTGAATTACGATTAGACGAATCATGGCGTGGTCATACAAATTGGTCGGCTTTATTGGCCGAGGGGGTCTCGATCGGCAACACAGTGCCAAATGAGAGTACGTATCTTCGTCACTCCAAAAGGTGAGTCTTCTGTATAGAGCCAGACGAGGGTTCGTCACTCCAAAAGGTGAACCTTCTGCAGAGAGCCAGACGAGGGGAGACGTAATGGTTCGTACTTGCTTCTTGATGCGCTGTTCCAGCTGCGCTCCTTCCTGGGAGCTCCGTCCAGGATGGGAATGGTTCAGTCGCGGGCGTTCTAGCGTAAGGAGCTTAGCGTTGGGGAGAAGCTTCTTGTGTACAGAGGTCGACTGCTGGGCTGGAGAAGACTCTTGTTGTAAGACCAAAGTACTGCACTGGAAACCTTGAGAGAATTCTGCCCTCGGGGTGTTTGCGGCCTCATTTTATAGCCGCAGGGCAAGCTAGGCCGCCGAGGGTGTAAAATTATCGGGTGGTGGGGGGTCAACTAATTTTTCTACTCTTTTGAGATTGATGAGCATCGAATTTTACTTCTGTGAGAAAGGGGTAGGAGGCAAGGCCAAGACGGTGGAGAAGGAGCTGCGCTGCGAATGTGCATGCGCCCTGCACCAAGACGTTGTGCGCTACAGCTTATTTGCTTGCTGCGCTTGGCTAACGAAGCTGTGATCGCGAAATACAATTTGTGCGGACGAAAGACATACGATGACACCGGGGTGCGACTAACGGGGGGGGGGTCGTATCGTTACAAATTCAGACGCAAACAATATGTACATTGTAGGAGTTACATTGACGTAAAAACATGGCAATCATGAAATGTGAGATATTTAAACATAATAATTACAAATAATATACATAATATAGTAAACTGATATTGCAGCAGAAATAACGTACAAAATAAAAATGGTATTATATAGTGACGACTCGGGATTCTATCGAAATCCCGAACAACATCCCTGTTATCACTCCCCTTAGAATATCTGCCTCTCTTTCACGTCACTTTAGGAAGAATTCACACTCGAGGTAACTCCTGATCAGATATGATTACAAGTTGTTTTAATTTTTATGTTATATTTTCTTTGAATGAAATGTATTTCTAATGTAATATTAATAATTATTAAAAACCGATAAAATAAGAATTTTATTAAAAAATTAAATAGTGTTCGTTTAAGCCACTAAATTTGTATAATATATTTAAACAATACAATTAAAATTTTCAACAAAACAATTAAAAAAAATTATCTTACTAAAGATTGCAGTTTTAATATTTTTTAATTTTAAAATATATTTTATAAAAATAAGGAAGATTGTACAATTTGATGCTTGTACAAATTTTTATATAAATTATTAAATATAATTTAATAATTAGTGCCTTTATATGATATTTATTTATCAATATCATTATATATTCTTTGAAATCATCATTCGGCTGAATATATTACGAATATATTACAATAAATTATTTAATCTATTTAAAACAATAAATTGAACCATGTATTATTGTATGATAAACGTCTATCTGCTAGCATAATTAATAAATGATTAAATTTACGATTTATAAATATTTTACGTTAAAAATTGATATAACAACTTGTATGAAATTGTTTAATTAATTCATATTATTTTAAATGTAAGTAACACATGCTTGTGATGCAAAATTATGAATAAAACAAAAGGTTTTTTAATTCAAACAATGATATTATAAATATATTTTACTTACATTTTTTATTTTTTTACTTACTTTTTTACTTATATTTTTTACTTACATATTTTATTAATATTTAAAAATTTAATGCATATATTTTTATAAAATTCATTTTTCAATTAAGAAAGTTGTTAATGTTTAATTTATAATACAAATCACAGTAATAACTAAAATACTTTACACTAATTTATTTTAATATTTATTATGACTAAAGTAATGCCACAACTCCATTAATATAAAATATAATGAATATAATAATATTTAATTAAAATATTATAATTACAAAGATAATAGATAATAAAAATGAACATAAACTACAGAATCATTAAATCAGAAATTAGAAAAAGATGGCATATCCTGGTTTATTATTATATATATATTTCTGTTCGCGATTCCGACAGAATCTCGAGTCGTCACTGCGTAATACCTGTTTACCTTTGAATGTGACTTTTGTTACTCTATTCGTTTATCATCTTACGACTTTTAATTTCAAATTATTCTGTTAGAACGTCTCATACTTTGTGATTGCTATACTTTGTTTATGATCCCAGTGTTTCCAGAAAAAGCCTAGTAAGCTTTTGAACTGCAAAGCCCCTGGTAACAAGGCCCCTCCCTCCATCGTCTCGTTCTTCACCCTTTTACACGTTGCCTAAGAGGATGCGACATTCCTTGCTTTTGTATCTCAGCAACGTAGAGAAATTCGTTAGGCCCCCCACCATGCAACTTCGGCGGCCTATCTAGCTCTTCGGATATAAAACAAGACCGCAGGCTCACGGCAGAGAGAAGTAACTCCAATTGCTCTACGTCTAAGGGTCTCCAGTTTCTAATTATAAGCTTTCCTAATTATAAGCTTTTCTAATTATAAGCTTTCCTAATTATAAGCTTCTTTTTTTAATTTTCTATTATACTAAATTTGTCATTTTATTAAATATGAATGATTAATAAAATAAATTTAAATTTATTATTATTAAATTTATATAATTAAAAAATTATCAAAAACTTTTTAAATACATTTATTTCATCTATTATAGAAAATATATATATTTTTTTATAATATATAATAATTAAATATTTTTAAATATATAATAATTAACGTATTATATTTATTAAAAGCAATAAATTAATTTTGCTGAATTATTACAATAAAATATAATAATAAAAAATGATAAATTTACTTACATTGTGAAAAATGTAATTAATTTTGTAATTACACACTAATAATTAATTCAAAATAATTAATTTTATTATTTTAAACAACTATATGTATATTGTATAAAAATACGGTTTAGTAATGTATGTTTGATAATTCAAGATAATTTTTAATATTTTATAAGTATTGTTTTAAATGAAATACTATTCTAATACAAGTACTATATATATATAAATCAAAGAGTTTATGTTATTGTTTTGATGATTAAAATAACCATTTTCATAGTAATAAAAATATGTAGTTATAACTCAACTCTTATTTTATTTTGGATATTTAAGTTAGATTGTTTTTTTACTTATGTCTAATTGTATTTTATAATAAGTCAAAAAATTGAAAAATTTAAAAAATTATTTCTAATTGTTACAGAATATTTCAATAAAATGGTTACGATTTATGTAGAATAGTCAAATCAATTTTATTTGCAATTATCATTTAATTAGTAAAAACTTTAATATTCTATAATATGTATTAAAATGTACAATATATAAATTCAAAATTTTAATTAATTTAAAAATACTAAATCAATTTCAAAATTTCTCTTTACTACTTTTTGCAAGATTCATAGTTTAATATATATATAAGTAAATTTAAATATATAATCATTGTAAATATATATGAAACAATTACATAATTAAAATTTTTTTTGAATATTTATAATTTGTATTAGCAATGAAAAAATTATTCATATTATAAATAATCACACAGTGCTAATTTAAATAATAAACTGTTTATTATTATGTATTAAATATTAATAAATTTAATGTAAACATATTAACACATCATAGGAACATAATATCTACTTACGGAAATGATTGGATGGTATTTCTTTTTCAGAAAATTTGATTAAATATTATACTTAATACTGTTCAAGATTTCGATAGAATTTCGATCGTCTGTACGTAAAACTATTTTGTTCGAAAATTGTTTTGAATATTTTTCATGTTTATGATTGCCAGATGTTTCTCTATAGCCTATGAATATATAAATAATATTTCACGTATATTTTTTCATGGAAAATTACTTATAATCTTCGGATTTCCAATGGACTGGACTCGAAAGTTCAACAGTGTTTAATATGACCAATAATAATTTATAATATTTTCAATTATTTTTATTATGATTTTTATTTTATTTTATTATTATTTTTATTATTTTATTATAATGATAATATTTTCTAGGAATCCACGCGTACTTGCAAAACTTCGTACTATTTTTTCATACTGCACCAATGCATATTTTGAAAAGTGTAAACATTAAGCCAAGCCAAACAAAGCGAAGCATCGGTGCCATAGCGCAAGCGACGGTACGGCGTGCCGACGCGCGGCGGGGCACCACTTTGTCACCACCACACCTACACAATACCGGTCAAGTGACACCAATGACATAATTATCTGTCAACCAATCACAGAAAATTCCCACTCTCATAGAAGTAGAAAAAAAATACTCCTTCGCGAAAAGTGGGATGACGACTATAAATATCGCGCCATCGATTTCAAATCTCCCCAAGTTAAAATAATACAAAGTTATGTAAAGTGAAAAGTTTCTCAAGATTCCGAGGCTGGAATAAAAATAAGAAGCTTCAAATTGGTGCAAGCCCACTGGATTGTGCTATTCGCTAGACAAGATTAAAATACGTAAGGCGGCTGCCGACATTCAATTGTCATCTGCTTCAAGGATAACCGCGAACAAGCACAAGAAGTGTGACCACGGAGCCTGCTGCTGACACTCAATGCATCAACTGAGGGTTGCTTGAATTTGCATCAGATTCCACGTCTAATCCAGCAAGTAGACTATGACTCACAAATAATACCCCTCTGTTGAACCACGACTAATGCAACTCCGCGATATATAATTTACGCCTGAATATTGCGGCTGCGTGGACGTGAACAACATATAATTATACAACCACTTAACACCACTCCAATCTTCGTAGTATTCAATTTACGCCTAAATATTACAATAGTGCGGAAACTACAATTCAATATAAAGACGCTATTATCTGAGAGATACCATTATGTATTTCGATATATTTTAAATAAAGACAGTTTCACAGTATTACAAACGCTTTCTTATAGTTCATTTATTTTTATTCTGCTGTCTCTTCCCTTCCACTATCTGCATCTCCCCCTCGCCACCTTGGGGAGAGTTTATTCTCTGATTAATTCCCGACGAATACGTATTTTAATAAGTATTTTTCAGTTTAATTTTCTATTTATAGTGTACATTGTTGCAGTAACATTATTTCCTTTAACCATGTATATTTTTAAAAAATTTAGATTATTATTTCGTCGTGATTATAAAAATATATTTATATACTTGATTAGATACTATATATATAGATATATACATGCATACAATATATACATCAAAATAAAATTCATCATTTTACATAATACTTTACCTATCTTATATTTAAAAATAATCTCAAAACATACTATTAATCGTACTTATTATAAATACTAATTTTCATATATTTGTATTTATACATTTGGTGTTATTAAAAAAAAAAAAATATGTATATATATATAAAAATATATATATATTGGATCAACGTTAAATTTTAATTATCATGATGTTTTTGAATAAAAGAAAATTATTCATTTTAAATAAAAAACTATTCAGTAAACATTTGATTATATCAGAAAAAATATCTTATTCGAAAATGAATTATATTTATAAATCAAAGTCAAAATGAATTTAAACTACCTGAAAATTTAGTGCTAACTGAAAAATAAATGTAGATATAAAAACCGTTAATTTCAAAATATTTTCATCTATTTTAATACGTTATTCTAAAACTGAAGAAATAATAATATTTATAGTAACATATATTTATTGCTTATATTTCAAATACAATAATAATGTCATCCTTTTTTCACAATAATTTAAGAAATTATCAAATATTATTTAAATTGAAATGATATAATTGGAGAAAAATAAGTCAAGGTTCTTTTTCCATTAAATGGTTCATATTCAATTATAAAAATTACTATTTATAATATTAGGAATTCTTATAGATATTCAATTCTTTTAAAATTGAATAGATTTTTTTTTATTAATGAGGAAAATTTGCTTTTTGGACATTTCTTTTTGGAATAAGAAAAATTTATATACGTTTTACTTAAAATATAATATGGATATAGATTTAAAATATATATATATTATTTTTTTTAGCATAAGTAATTTAAGAATTTAAGGCTTCAAACTTAACATTTTAGAGTTAAAATGAGCTTGAATTACCGTATAAAGATGAAAAAAATAAAATTGAAAAACAGATATAAATATAACTTCGTTAAAAATAAAAATATAAGATTGTGTTTTATTTATTTAATAAATATTTTTAAAAAAATCTAAAATATATTCGTATATTCATTGCATGTGGAATATTCACATTAATCTTTATTTATAATTTTGAATATAATAATTATTTGTATACAATACACACACACACACACACACACACATATATATATATATATATATATATATATGTAAAAAAAATAATTTATTTATTCATCAATAAAATTTAATATGGCTAAATAAAATCTTTTCTTTTCAATAATATTAAACTTACTCAAGTTGAATAATTCAAATGTCATTACTGAATACTTAAATTTATTATTCATTCGGATTCTGAATCCTGATTAAAAATAATATATATAAGACTATTTTTTATCAAGGTTCAGTATTCATATATAGATATTTTTCTTCTATTTTCTATATAATGAAGAATAAATATAATAAATTGCATAAACAAACCATGGATTAATCAATTACGAAAATCAATTAACAGTCTTTATATCAAGTATAAACCTTTTAAGTAAATAATTTAACTTCTTAATAATTTATATAATAAAGTATATGCAAAGGGAATAATTTAATTTTATACGTAAAAATTATATAATTAATTAGAAATGTAATAATTACTTATAATTATAAAATTAATAATAGATTTTACTTAATGAAAACATTTTTGTTAATAAACTTTTATTTATAACATTTATAAAAATATGTAGAAATTAGTATAGTCAAGTATTTTTGAACAATGCAATTAGAAATATAATATATGTATATAATTATAAAATTAAAGTAATAAATATATAATTTAAGTACATTACTCTCATTATTCAATAAAATTTTTTAAGTACGATAATATAAATTTATAGTGATGTATTGTATCGCTCTAAATTATTTTCAACCTATATTTAATGAAAATGTAAATAAAAATTTAAGTTTAATAATAATTTTAATTTTATGTCTCCTATTAAATCGGGTTCAAAATTAATTAAAATTGTAATTAATTATATAATTATTGCATATTTATATTTAATTGATTATTATAAACATTATAAATTCTTATAATACAAATATAATAATTGTAAATAATTAAAAATAAAATAATAAATTGAGTTTACAAAGGAAAAAAAGTAATGCGGACATTCATATATATGTTTATATAATGATAATTTCATCTGAGAAAAATTTATGTATAATGGCAAATTAATTATATTAATCAGCCTTATAATTAGTTTACATATTATTAATGCGATAATTATTTACCAATGTTGTTAAAGGAATGCACGTTTCGCGTGACTTATCTCCATTCTATCTGAAACTATATAAAGTATATAAAGTAAGCACTTTGTTTTCAGCACAAGTTTTTTTTGACGATGAGAAATTTTAATTCATTATTTACAAGCTTTATTCGGTTAGTACTTGTATACTTAGTATGGCATATTTGTCATGCATATCCAGATGGCAGAGTCTACAAGAATCCTAGTTATCTACTGCATAGGGCAGATGTGAGTTTCATAAATAATAATAAAGATGATACTGCTACTAATTTACTGCATCAACTTCATTATCCAATATTGGATAAATCTATAAAGAGAACTTGGCATCCTATAAAAAGACACGTAAGCATTCCTGTTAACAATATAAAAACTATCGAATCAAGAAAAATTCGAAATACTTTTTTGATCGATCGTAGTTCTAATGAGGATTATCGATCTATTTCTGATATTGATTTGATAATATTTGATGATCTTCCTGAGATACTTATACATGCGATCGAAGAAAATAAAAATAGTGAAATGCAAGCTTTATTGAATATCACTAACAATGACATGGAACTTCTTTCAAATATATTTATGGCATTATACAGTTCTGATTTTTGTAAAAGTATAACCCAAGACTTATTTGAACTTATTCGATCATTTCTTGGACTTCCATCAATTGATGTTTTACAGATCAACAAAAATGTTTCAAAGCCGATGATGTATTCAAACCAATCAATTACACGTATAGAAATTACAGTTTCAAGATCACCTATTAGACAAATAATTGAACAGTTTATGTTATCAACTGCTACACAATTACAGCAAAACGAAATGTGTAAACATGTAGATGATGTTACAACTGAACTGCAGAATATCCTTAATCAATTAAAAGTCATGTATATTAATATAAGAAGCAGTTTGACAATAGGTTCACTTATAAAATCTTCTCTTTCTATTTATAAAAATTCTGGATTCATAGAAAGCGCACCAGTATTAGTACAAAGTCTTATAGAAAATCCAGAGCAACTTACACAAATTCCAGAAATACTACAGACTTCAATACCTTCAACACAAATGTTAGATTCAGTAAATAAATTAAAAGGTTCATTGCAGAAAATGTTTGAGTTATTAAAGAAAATAAATTCTAAATTAGAACAACCAAATTGTAACTTAGAACAAAAAAGAGAAAATCAATTAGTTCACAAAATTATTAAGCATTTAGAATGTGGGGAAGTAAACATATATAAACATAAAAATACTGATAATAAAAATTGTAATAAATGTATATCTAAGCAAGTTTTAAATAATTTGATTTTAGCAATGTCAAATGAGACATTGTCGGATTTAAATTTAGATCGAACTTTAACACAATTTTTATCAGAACATGTGATTTCTGCTCATAATAGACTTATCGTTTCAACTCAATTTCCAACATTAATTTCAGCTCCAGCTTTAACTTTATCAACACCGGCACTTTCTCAAACCTCAAATCTCCCATCAAGTGTAGCTTTATCTTCAACTTCCAGTCAACTATCAAATTTGTCTACAGTTTCAGTGTTAACTCAACCATTACCTTTGACTAAATCATTAATATCAAGCTCGTTTCCCACAGTGATACTTCCTTCAGATTCAATTTTACAGTCAACTTCAAATTTGTCATCGATCGAAGCATTAAATTCAGCTTCAAAATTTAGTATTCCAATAATTTCAGATTCTACTTCACCTTCATCTATAATTTTACCTACAGATTTAACAAATTTAATTTACAGTCCACCTATTACTGGACAATCCAGTTATATATTCTCAACCACAGCTATACCATCTTTATATAGATTAAGTAATTTAAGTTCTTATGAACTTTTAAGTTATTCTGCTCGGTTAAAGAATCATTATTCAAATTATTCTAATAGTTCAGATTCTTCAAATAATTATACTTATTTAATTGATAATATTCCATATTATTCTGATAATTTAACATCTGCTGAGTATACTATTACTTCCAGTTATCCAAATTATTCACAGTGCTCAGATAATACAAGAGTAATCCCAATATTTTCAGAAATAAATTCAGAATCAATATCAAATCCAGTATCAATTATTATACCTACAAAATATATTTCATTAACTATTCCATCAATTCTTCGTTCAAAGTATACAGCTTCGGCATCAACTTTTAATACCACTATCAGTTGCTTTTACAAGTTCTAAATCCGATCTGCCACTTGATACACCATTACTTCGAACAGAACCAATTTCTTATTTTAAACTGAAATCTGATATTGCACCAATTGAAAATACTAAACACGAAACTATACAAACAACAATACATACAGTTCTAAAACAAGAGCGATTGAAATCAAAAATATCATGGCGTTTATCGTTCGCTAACCACAATCCGTTTTTAAATATATTGCAGTCGCTAAAACAAGCAATATCTAAACCATATTCGACATCAGTAACATCATCACAACCAACTACGCAATCTACTCAAAAACTTAATAATCATAAATTAGATATATCATCTACATCAAATATATGTATATCACCTAAACTAAAATTTACCAATATATCAACGATAGAAACGAACGTTCCATATAAATCAGAACCGTATTCTATAACGACATCAAACTTGTCGTCTCTATCATCAACAGAACAATATCCTTCATCTAGAACTACGTCATATACTTCACCTACCATTCAAACAAATATTCCATCAACATTCGGAACATATTAAACAATGAATATTAATAATTTTCTAATGGAACTAAAATCACCTTGCCTGCACGCAGCTACTGAAGAACAAAATAGATACTTGGAATTTGAGTCGAATTCAAAGAACATTAGCAAATTTAATAAGTTTTTAAGCCCTAGACATATAATACAAAGATCTCTTGAATCAAAGTGTATGGCATGTCCAAATTCAATTTCAGTTAATTATATTAATAAACAAAATCGAGCACAAGTAAAAGTAATGCAAATAAATTCAAATTCAACATCGCAAGTCTATCAAACGATATTTATAATTTCAAATCCAACAATTACATCAAACTTATCTACAAATTTAATTAGATCAACTATTTAACCTGCAATTAATTCTCCGATATCTATATTAGATCAGTCATTTAGTGACAATAACTCTAACATTGTGAACTTTGCTTTACTATCGAATTTTTCAAAAATTTCAAAAGTACAAATAGATTTTATCGAATCCAATTTATATAAATCATATCAAAATCAAAATTTGAATACAAACAAATCCCCTGAAATTATATATTCAAATATACTTGAACAAAATGGTTATTCGATTTTACCCATATACATTAATAAACCTCACGCTTATTTAAAAAATTCGTATTTAAATATGCTAAATTATAATTATCCGTCTGTTATTGAATACACTAAATTTCATGTCAGAAATCAAGGTACTAATAATGATCAGCAAAATCAATATTCTAATCCACTATGGAAAACTTCTTTCAAAAATTCGAATATTGAAACGCGAACTTCAAGTATGAGTACTCAATTATTAAGTAAATATCCTATGTTTAATAAGCAAACAAATAGTTCTAATATCCCTTTGTATACTAAAAATGTAAAAATAACTTCTCCAAATGATATACCCAACATTTCACCTAAGAATAGGTGTCCAAATACCATTTTGGAAAATCAGTATTCTACTATTTCTTGGCAAAGTGAATACCCTAATAGCTATTCAAAAATTATTAATGATAATACCAATTTACCATATATAAATTTTGAAACAGAATCTCAACCAAAATACTCACAAATTTATTCACATGATAAAAACCCTACTACTTATTGGCAAACTGAAAAACATAATACACTTTCATTAAATGATTATCAACAAAATGCTTTTACTCCATTACAAGAAGAAACTAAAAATTTGTATGTGTTACAAAAGCAGAGCATTCCTATAACTGCAAGAAATAGAGTATCCGCTTCATTTACAATATGAAAATCTTAACATACCTATACAAAATTTAAATTCTAAACCACTATTTAAATCTTCATCTATAAATATGAATAAATATGGTAATAATAATAAAAAATATAATAATCCTTGGCAAAATAAAAATTTTAATTATTATTTACAAAATAGGAATCTAAATAATCCAATTCAAAATCAATATATAAATATCAATTCACAAAGTAGTACAATCAATGATGCGACTACAAATAAGTATTATAATAATATCTTACCAAGTAAAATTTTAACAACTTCATCTCAAAATGAATATTTTAATATTCCTTTACAAACTGAAGTGTCGTATCGTATAGAAAATGATCAAACTTTATCTGAAAATGAAAATACAAACAGCCAAATACTGAATAACAATTCTAATGGTTTTTTAAAAAATTTAAGTGCTTCATGGAAAATAAAAGCCGGACAAAATAATATTTTTTCATGTAACGGAAATTGTAAAGACCCTAAACAAGCTGAAAATCATAATACTTCATCTCAAAAAAAAATTACAGATGTTGCCAAAGTTAATACTATAAATTCTTATAAAACTAAATATTCTTATATACTTTCAGAAGTTGCCCTATTATTAGAAAGAAATTCTAATATTCCTTTAGTATACACAAATCCTATAGTTTCAATGCAATCTGTTAATCCTAATAAACGTTCGAAAGAAACAATATATAATATTTCATGGCCACATATAAATGTTCAAATTTCCTTATCAAAAAAAAAACATATACTTCCTCTCGAAATTTCAAAACTAATTCAAAATAAGGTAATATTGATATATCTTTACAAAATAATAATTATGAATATCTTATAAAAGATGAAAATAAAAAAAATTTATTTCAAAGTATTTCTAGTGATTCTTAATAAGGTGAAATTTTATCTTTTGAACACGATGCCTATATTCAAACTCCTTTGCAAAGTAAAAATTTGAAAGTTTTTTCATATAATAAAGATTTTTATCAAAACGAAAACGTTCAAACTACTACACAAAGTTTGAATTCTCATAATCTTTTACAAAATAGTCCTTTAAATTCTAATCATTTTAATAAGTATTTCTATATTTCAAATAAAGAATTAAATCATTTTTCACAAAATGAGAATACTATCATATTTGGTGAAGAAAGAAGTAATAGCCAATTAAACGATTCAAATAAATTTATACCCCTTTACTAGATAGCTATTCAAATAGTTTCCATCAAATTTCATATCCCCACCGTAACTTAGAAAGAAGATATTCAAATACTCTATATTAAGCGATGAAGCGAATTGTTTTGACATTCAAAATAACAATAATCCTATATCTAAAGATAAATATGCAAATGATAATAAACTTGAGGATCAAAATTCTAATATTTTCAATATGTTAAATAATATTCAAATTGAATATCTTAAAATATTAGAAGACGATGAGAATTCCAAATTAAATATGCAAAAATCAAATTATAGTGCATCTTCTGAATATAAACAGTGTTTTATTCATTCACCAAATAATAATTATAATATAAATTCAAACTTGATATTAAAAAGTGAGATTTCCAATTTTGTTAAACAATTTTCACAGAATATGCGTTCTAACATTATTGTACAAAATTTAGATAATACAATTTCTTCACAAAAAGAAAATTTTAAAATACCTTTACAAAGTATAGGTTATAATGCTATAGTTTAATTTAGAAATTATGACAATATTTTACAAAATACCGGCAAGGAAAATAATTTGGAAATTTTACCTACTAATAATTTTTTCGAAAGTACAAATTTGAATGCTTCTTCTAGATTTAAATACTTTAGTATTCCGTCATTATCTACAAATATTAATGATTTAATACAAGATAGAAATTATATTTTAGTATCACAAAATTCTGAAATGATTTTACCAAATGTATATTCTAATTCCGATATTCAAGGAAGGGCACCTTATTCATCAATAGAATATCAATCTCCAAACAGTATCATATCTTTAGGAATTAATCAACATGATAATCTATCAGAAATTCAAAATCAGGTTCCTATCGATCACGTAGAATCTACAGCTTCTAATATTAATAATACGTTAACAATAATTACTTCGCTAATAACTCCTAATGCATTTAATAATAATTCATCTTTAAAAATACTCGAATCCATTGTCTCTACTGCAGCAGATATTATATCTGAAGTTTCACTATTGATCAATTTTAATTCAATAAATAAAGAATTTTTGAACTTACTTGAAATTACTGATTCTATAATAGCAGATGTAATAAATACAGTTTCTGTATTAATCATTAGTAATTTATTTAATAAAGAATTATCATTAAAACCTATTGAAAATACAGCTACTTCTTCGATTGATATCGTTTCAGGTGCTTCGTCTTTACTTTCAACTTATTCATCGCAAACTATATCTTTTGAAAAAATAAATCAATTAAATTTTAATAATATACCAATTTACTAATTTCGAAACCGCATTTGGTTCTTTGATGAATTTACCTGAACAATTAACCCAAAGTTTTCAAGAAAACAAAAATTGTATAAACTCCAATATCAGTAATTCTCAACAAAAAGAATATTCAATTATATTTGAGAAAGCTTATTATCAAGAATCACTTATAACTCTTGTAAATTTGGAAAGATCTGAAAGTATTACTAATTCTTTATATAAATCTATTGTTAATAGATCAGAATTATTTTCTTCAATTATAATAAAATCAATGGCTTATCTAGCAGATTTTGTTGCAATACTTGCAAAGTCTTTATGTTCAACAATAATAAAATTATCTTCGCAAAATCCACAAAGAACAGATTTATTTTCTAATGTAATTCCATCTACGTCATTTGTTACACAATCACAATTATCTACTACTTTTTGAACAGACAATACTAACTCGACTCCTACATTTCAAAATAGAGTATTAAACAGAACTCGATATCATATTAATACCAAACGAAATACTCAAATGACTTTAGTATTACCACGTTCATCAGTAATTAATGAAGAAATAATTGAACCCGATGATACAATCACAATTACTCTAAATAATCAAGCAACTTTAGCTGGAAGAGTTATAGATTCAACAAGTTCAATTTCATTTCATATAATAAAACAAAATAATAGAAATATATTACCATTGCAAGCAAAAAAAAGTTGGAATATTTCATATAATGAATATAAACATAGAGAACCTGAAAATATATTGCAATAAATTTCTACAAATATTATAGTATTTATTTATAAATATTTAAAATAAATGAATATAAAACAAAATATTTATTTTATTTATTTATTTATTTGGTATAAATAATTTTTATACAAAATTAAAAAAAAAATGTACATTAAAAATAAAGAGAACATTTTATATTTCTTAAAATTTATTTACCTTTAAACTTATTAGAATATAAGTTTTTAAAAATTAATATTAAAATTTTAAGATAAATTTTTTTTCTTTGCACTAAAAACTTAGAAATATTTTATATAATTTAAGATGTATTTTAATAGAAAATAAAAAAATATTTAAATTTATAAATGAAATTTCTATATAACAAAATATTTTTTAAATATTTCAAAAAAATTCAAAGTAAAAAATATTTTAATAATGTATACATAATAACGTACATAATCTTTACAAAATCAACTTGCGATTCCAACTGATTTATTAAGTTTTCATTCTAAATAGATGCAATAAAATGATTTCGTTTTAATGTGAAAGTTTTAAATTTAAAAAAAAATAAAAATAATTAATAAATTAATAAAAATTAGAAAAAATAAGTTAGGTTAATCATTAAATTTATAATTTCTATTATGAAAGTTATCCATTTCGTCATAAAAATTATGATATAGATCCGAAAAATAATTGCTATGGTTTAAAACTAGAAGTTTATATTATAAATAATCTGTATTTTAGACTCGTCAGTTAAATAACTATCAAAAAATTTTCGATAAATTTTATAAATAAATTTTTAAAGTAAAGACTTTAAAAGTTCTAAGGCTTATTTACTTAAGTGCAAAATTTATATTTTATATTTTATTTTCAAACGATTATATTTTTAAATATAAAATATATATTTTCGAATGTGATATATATTTTTTTTCAAACGAAGAAAAAATCGAAAAGGAAATATTATTTTATATTATAGATAAATAAAGTGTATCATTGGTTTTTTGAAAAATAAACTTTACGTATAAAAATATATTATTTTAGTATATATTGTGCAATTCTCGGTATTCAAGAAAAGTGTTATATTATATTTGTTACCAGTTTAGTTTGTATACCAATAATATCAATCCATTATAAAAAATTAAATCGTTTCAACAAATACATCACTATTATAATCTGTTGAAAGTATTATAAATGATACAATAAATATATATGAAATATCATCATAATATAGATTGTCAAAAGACAAATATATTATATAAAAGTATATTATATATACGTTTATTATATATTATATACATACTAACATATTAATTCCTTATGTTTTAAATTGAAAAAGTATTATGAACATTTATTTTATATTTTATTTTAGTGTTTGATGCTTTTAAGATGTAGATTGTATATATTTTTAAAACTGTTTTTCAATTTTTACTTAATTCAAATTTTTATTATCTTGAACAACTTCTGCTTAAATTTACAGTATAAAATTTTAATAGATGATTAAATTATTTTATTTTTAAAACTAAATTGTATAACTGATATTCTTTTCGCCATAGTCATATATGTTTTTGTTTATTTTCTTACATTTTCATATTAAAATAAATAGTACGTACAATAAAAGTAATAATACAAGAAATTCTTAATATAAGAACAACTTGCAATACACATATCTTAAATTTTATTATTAACATTGTTATCTGTAAATTTTAATACATAATTTAATTTCTGATTTGATATTACCATTTGCTCTTACCGTATCTTTTAAATTATATTAGGCTATCTTTGTCAAAAATAATAATAAATGAAATATAATTGCTTTGAATAAAAATTATAAAAATTTGTTTTACATAATTTATATTCTTAGAATTTATTTAACAGAAATCATATCATAATTTATATATAATTTTAATTAATTAAGATTATTGTATACATAATTTTAATTATCGTATTATTTATTTCAAGAATTAATAATATCTAAACAAATTAATATAAATGAATTTTATTTGATTATTAGAATAAATATTGTATTACAGTTAAACATTGATCTAATTTTCTATTATTGATTCATAACGGTTTATAATTTGATGGATAGTATTTAATCAACGTTTTACTAGACTTCAAAATAATTTTAATTTTAATAAATTATTAAATATTATATATTATATAAAATATAAAATAATATATAAAATATATATTTTTATTCAAAAATTAAAATTAAGAAAAAATCATTAAATTTTATACATTTAGAAATCTCTGTTTTTAAAGTTTTAAATAATTTATAATTATACATAATCAGCAAAAGTCATTTCTACTTTTTCAAGTAGTAATCGATAAATAATGTAGTTCAAAGTAAATAAAAATAATTGCTTAAAAAATCGTCTACCTTAGAAAATATATTTCAGAGAAGGTCGCAGTGCCAAGCAAAACCATTTTTTGTAAAGAGGAATGCGCATAGACAGCAAAAAATGTTCTGAAAAATATATCGTAAAAATACATCGAATCAATTTGACCACATTATTGTGAATATAATCGTTTAGTGTGATTAATCTCATTTTAATATTAACGTTACATCAAAAATCTTTTATTACAGATATTACATCATTTGTAAAAATTTAGGTAATAGATTTTTATATTTTTTTTATAACTAAAGATAACTGTCTCATAATAAGTAACTGTATTTTTTTATATAACTAATATTTTTAATTATTATAAATAATGTTTATAAAATGTATGTATCTATTAAAACACTTTTTATAATAATTAAAAAAGTACAGAAAATTGTATGTCTAATTTAAAATTCTTTATATCGCGATTCATTATACATTGTCATTATAATTGTCATTATCATTATTCGCATTGAACTGAATTGTATAGTACAATATAATTAATTTTATTTTATAATTTAATAAATAGCATATAATAAAAAATATTAATATTTACATAAATAATTAAAGTAATATAAAGTTAAAAAATATTTACATAAAAAATAATCAATCGTTACACATACATAAATCAATCATTTATATCACAATGTAATCAAAAGTTTACTCAAAATTTCAAGGTTTGCACGATTTTATAGACATTATGATCGAATAATCGGAATATTATAATATAATTAGTGTGTTATTAATTATGTATATCTTTTTCTTAATATATAAAATTTATTTTGTCATATTTTGTATTAAATTTATTTTACATACAGATTGAACAACTGTCAAGAAAATGAATTCAGTGTGCCAGAACCTAGTAATTCTACTGCTATTTATTCATTTTTCAAGATATCAAAGCGAGCCCAATAATGCCAACTGTCCCATTATATCAATATCATCTGAATCAGAAAACTCGAAATCCATTGAGGTACCAATACGCAAGCAACGTAGTGATCAGTTGCAACACAGACCTATAGTTGAACTCGTTCTTGGTGTTCTGGACACCTTTCACTCATCCAGCAAATCGGAACTTAAGCGTTTAAAAACCAGACGAGCACGCCAAAATGAAGCATACCATATAACGTTTATTAAAACGACGGAAGAGCCCATTTTATCACAGTTACATTTTACAAAACCTAATTTAAAAAAACAATTTTCTTCTTTAAGAACTTGATATATAAATAGCTCTGACGAGTTAAAACTTGATTAATGACTTATATTCGAAATAACTAAAATAATTATGAAATTCAATTTAATTTTTAAGATATGTATTTCAATGTTAATTACTATAATTAGCACATGATGTTAATATATCAATTTCATTATTATGCATTGGATTATAATACAAGTACTTTATGAAAATATCATATAATATTAATTTATGTCTCATTTTAATCAAATCAATTTTTGTTTATTTCCAAATAGGTAAAATAATATATAAAATAAATATATATAATTTATTATAGATATTAAATGACATGTATAATATTTACTATGAATAATTTAATATTATAGAATAATTTATTTTTACTTTGTAAATATTATAAGAATATATCAATATAAAATATATCATTTCATCCTAATATATTGAATTACTATATTTTAAGATAAAATTATTATAATGTATTAATGTCATATAATAATTTTAGAATAGAAAATTATATAAAATATTTCTTAATAATTATTCAATTTAATATTTAATCAATTATTATGCGTACAGAAAAAAGAAAAGGTGTACTTAATCTTAATAATAATAAAAGTATTTTTAACTGTATTGGAAAAGTATTTAAAAATTTTTAAACTATTTTAAACTTAATTCTTAACTGTGATTTTATTAATAACGAATACAAAAAAATTGGAATTTAAAACTGACATTATATAATGCAAGTTATCATAGAATTAAATTCATATGAATATAAAATATTTAAAGTACTTGTCTGAAAAAATATAATGTTATAAAGATAATTTTTATATATTTATTTATGATTAATTTAAAATACAATTCCAAATTATGTTATTAAAATAGAAAAATTTTAATTATCTAAATTATGTAACAATTAAGAAAAAGTTTACTAATAAATATTTTGAACAAAACATAAATTTTATTGCAATTATATAATATATTTCCAATTGAACACAAATAAGTTAAATTATTATTTAATCTTCAAATTAATAAATGTAATTTATTGCAAAAATAATGTAATATGTAAACATACAGTCAAAAATTTTTAAACTAGAGTAATAAATACATAAACTAAATGTAATAGCTAAAACATATTGGAAGCATTCGGGTACTTAATATGTTTATTTTTTTACTTCTGATATTTATTATGAATTGATTTTATTCTTGATATTAATAATTAATGCCTGCATTATAGTGATTATAAAATAATAATGAAAGTATACAATAAATGTTAGACAACCGAAAATTTACAATATATCTGCAGAACTTGGCAATACTTAATTTAATAAAATCTTAAATTTAATGCTAAAAAAGATAAGATTTAAAGTATGAAATAATAGTCCTAATTATGAAATATGAAATATTAAATATTAAATAAATTGAAACATTAAAATAAAATTGTAAAATATAAATTATAAAATCTTGAAATATTTTTAAATATACGAAATTATAAATATTATAATGATTATTATGGAATAAACTTAATTAATCAATTTATATATTATATTATAAATTATATGTAAAGTCAATTATTATTTGAAAATGTATTTATATAATACCAATACAGAAAATTAAACAAAAGCTACAAAGATATCAAACCTAATATTGAAAGAAAATTGAAAGAAATTGGAAGAAATTGCAAATATATATTATTCTTCTTTATGTTAATTATTCTTCTGTTGAAAAATCTTAACAGATAACCAATCGCCTAAAAAATTTTTAATATTGATTTTACTAAGTTTTTTTTTAATAATTGTTTTAATGTTATGATGTTATAATGTTGAAACTGATTATAAAGATTTTTTTCTTGAATAAAAAATTTCCTTATTTTCTTCATCTCACAGTAATATAAAAATACCATAACCAGTAATGCATCATAAACGTCATATTTATAGTCAGTTTTTTATCTAATAATTAAATTTAGTTAAATTACGCTAAATGAAATACGTATATTTGTTTTGTACGTACATATGTTCTTCTAATTTGTACTTTTTTATATAATTTAAAGAAAAAGTAAGAGTATTCATATTAACATTAATCATTACGATAAAACATCTTATACGTATGTACTAATGAAAGTAATAATTAAGCCAAATTTGTAGTAAATGAATGAACACAAGTATTGAATAATTCAGGATTAAAAGCAAAGGAAAACGCTTCGAGCTAGTTTTCGTCCGACCTCCGACCTCACAGTCAGTAACAAATACGACAGGCCATAATCTCTTGTTTATCACTACATTAAAAGGCTTAGCATGACTTGATCAGTTGAACCTCAGTTGGACACGACATATCGTGGCTACTGCAGTAAAATCATTAGTAGCGTAAAAATCGCACGTATTTCCACATTCACTTCATGATGGCACATTACATCATGATTGCCCTTGCCTTTGCTCTCGTCATTTGTATTACACAGGTTAGTTGGCATGGAAACTAATGCATAAACAAAAAATCCAGCAAAACAATTGGATTGAACTTTGTTAGCAAATACATGCGAATTCAATACTTTCGTAATTTGCATTTTTATCCTTAGTATGTGCAAATTTAATCAGTTTTATAATGTCGCAAACTATTGACTTTTTACCATTCCTATATAAATTTAATATATTAAGTTTATATTATTTTCTACAATATTTATTCAATTTTTGGAGTGCATTAAATAGTAATTATATAACGTTAACAAGATTTGAGGATTCTGTGTAAGATAAATCATCTGCTAATTTTACAACATAGAAGGTTATTATTAAGTATTCTTAACAATCTTCTTCAATATATTTTTTTATTTTCATAAATGCCTGATAAAATTAATATAAAATAAATAAAAATAATTCAATCAATTTGTAATTATTCAATATTATTTTAAAAATAATAAAGTAATATCGTAAAATAATATTTATATTTGAAATATCTTGTAAATGTTTACAAATAATTTGTATAAGCATTCTAAAATAAATGAAAAAATTTTGATCAAATAGTTGATTTAACTAAAAATTATATATATATAACAGTTGGTATACCTCTTATAGTTGGAATAAAATTGAAAATCAAAATTATTTCATGACAATATATATCATATATAATTGCTTCAATATAATTCATTTTTAGATAAATTGTTTAATAATTTAGATTATTCAAAACTTTAATAATTAAAAAACTGTTTTTTTTAAATTTGTTTCTTATAATTTTCTTATAATAAGTTTTTTATTAATTTCATTCCTTTAAACAGAAATAATAATAAAGTTGTATATAATTTAGTACTTAAGGAAAATTGTATAACATAATTATCCATTTTAATTATTATATAATAGATAAAAATCTTATATTTTATTTTAAAACATTTTATTTGTAAAGCAATAATTAAATTAATAAAAATTATAATTTTTATAAGTTGAAACATACTTTAAATATACAATTAGTTTATCGATCTCGCCCAACCTCTATTATGTGATTCTTTAGTTTTATAATTACATAAAGATTATAATGTATATATAACGTACATATATAATATATTCAAAATATAAAATATATTCAATCTTAAAAGATAATTTTCATTTGCAGGATTTTGTATCTTTTTAAAAATATATAATTGAAATAATTATTCTTCTTATCCAATTTTGATATTTTTATGTAATATACTGAAATATAAATTAATTATATTTTAGAATTAATTCTATAGACGCATTAATAAAATAAACCAAAAAAAAGTTAAAATTAGAATTTAGTTTACAAATGTGTTCAAAAATTTTATTAAAAAATTTACTTACATTGAAATTTAAATACTTTGATGTGTTTTTGCCCAAGCACTAACGTTAATAACAATAACAAAAGTAATATTAATAAAATAGGTATTAATGTTTTCAGTTTATGAAAATCAAAATATTTTATTATAATTATATCTTTGTGATTATAACTTATGTAATTTTAATTTACAATATATTATATATAAATATTAAGAAAAATATTGCGTACAATTAAATTAAAATAGTTTAATTAAAAGTTATAGAAAAATTTTAATTTGAAATATTTCCTGTATATTTTTTATATATCTATATAAATAATAATTGTAACGAAAAAATCTAAATAAATGTTAATTATAGAAAATTAAAATAAATTATTTTTCTGTAGAACTTTAATATTGTACTTTAATTATTGATTACTAATACAAATTATATTAAATCACAGTTAAAAATTAAATTTTTTACAATTTATTCATTAAATGTATTTGATTTTAAACATTATGTTTCGATTCTAGCAGAAAAAGTTTACATATTTAAAAGAAATTGAGCATAAGAAAGTTATTAATATTTTTAAAAATCTACATTTAAAAGAAAAAATTATTTTTATCAAAAATGTTTTATTATGCACAAATTTAATTTTATAATTAATTACATATAATTGAATATACATATTTATAAATATATATATAATTAATTAAATAATCTAATAAATATATATATTTGATGAAATTGTATAGATCTTTCGATTTAAATGATCATACTATAAACTTTTAACAAAACGTAATGCGAATAATCGTAATTTGTCCTTCTACCGTATCTTCCGATAACGCACTTTTAAATAAAAAAAGTAAATATAAAAATTCCAAACAATATTACAATAAGATAAATTATTTTAAAAGGATTAAAATATCTCATTTCATTAGCTATTAAGAATAAAAAATATTCTTAACAATACTTTTTTTAACTAAAAATTGAAAAAAAATTATAAAATTTATTTACTTACTATTAATTTTTAATAGATAATTTTATTTTATACTTATTGACGCAACACTACAAAATATATATTTATTATTTATAATACAAAATTATTTTTCTTTTATTAAAAATTACAATAATTAAAATTCATTTTTTCTAGATATATGCTGAATCTGACTTTGCATCTTCTACACCAAACACTATAGAAGAAGCACTAAAGTCAGCAAGCGATAGTATCAGCAAGGCTTTCAATGATGCTAAACCAAAATTTGATGAACTTCTTGTTAAAGGGCAAGAGTTTTTAGATACTGTTGGCAAGAAAATAAGTGAAGAGGCCGGAAAGATTATTCCCAAATCTAATGAAAAGTCTGCATAAACAAGAGCAGCAAATATAAGAGAATCTTTAATTTGTTTTATGTACACTAAAATTATCAAATAATCAATCAATATTATTGACAAACGTGATTGAGTTTGATAAATAAATCCAACGTATTTTTTTTATAAAATTTAATGTAAAATTGTATATCAAAGTTAATCTGAAATACATTATTAAAAATTTATTTATTAAATTTAGAAGTATATTTTAAAAAAGATTTTTGTACTTATCGAATATAAACATTTTTCTAAACAATAGTTGTATTCAATTGGAAAAAATAGATTTCTTTTTATAAAGATGTTCGCTTAGTACTAATTAAAAATAATGTCGATAAATAATATTAAATCATTTATAAAAAGAAAAGAAATATGTTAAATATCATATATGTATAAAATGTTAAATATCAAAAAATCGTAGTAGTATTAATCAAAACGAAAATTAAAATTTCAACTTAGTTAATACCACTTAAAGTAACAGATAGATAAGACGTATGCTTTTAAATTTAAATTCTTATTACTTAAGAATTTTCTTAACGTGCATACAACTTAACTAGAAAAAGATCTTTTCTTATCTAAAAAAAAATTTTTTTAAAAAATTTTCTTTTATATGGATTTTTCTAACCTTTAGAAATAAAATATAAAACTAATATTTTTTCTTTAATTCTTCCTACACCTTGTATTAGTACAAATAATAATGTTTACTGCTTTTTGTTCTTATAATAAATCAAAATTAAATACAAATGATTAAAATTTGACTGCGAAAATATGTAAATAACTAAATAAAATAAAAACAAAATATTATTATTGTAGATATTTTTTTTGCTTTTCATATTTTAACTTACTTTTTTTATATATTACATAAAATAATAAATTTAATATGATTTATTGTTAAAATAATGATATTCAATAAAATACTTACACTCAATACAAAATTTAATAGCAGTACAAAAGTTCAATAAAATTATAGCATTCAAAGGCTATCAATTGCCCTTCATTGTTAGATGCTAATTCATTTAATATTAAATAATAATAATAAAAATATATTTATATTATATAACGTATATACATTTATTGTATTAACTAAATTATGTGTTTTTAGAACATTAAATCTAGATACATTACATTAATTTATCATTTCCAAATATCTCCTATATTTATGAAATTATAATTAGAGTCTTATATAATTATAAATATATTTTTAACTGTTAAAATATACATTAGATAATTATAATATTAATAAATTACATATTATTACACACATACTTGTAATTAAATATAATGCAATTATATATATATATATAAATGTATTATTTTGTATATTTATAATTAAAACCACTTCCTTTATTATATAAAATTTTATTTATAATAATTTTATAAATAAATAAAATATTTTATAAGATATATATATATATATATATATCTTATATTAGAAATAAAATTTTATATAATAAAGAAAGTGGTTTTAATTATAAATATACAAAATAATGCATTTATATATATATATATATATATTAATATCATAAACAGTAAATTTTTTTATAAATAATGTATTACATATAAAAACGTGATACATTTTAAATGAATAATTTCATATATACGTTTATATTTAATTATAATTATATTTAAAATACATTAAAGTACTGTATTATTTATTATTAATAATTATTATATTGTTAATTATATTAAAATTAAAATGAAGAATATTATTTATATAAATTTGATAATATTTTTAGTTCCATCTAAAAATGAAATAGTACAAATAACAAAATTATTAATATTTGGAAATAAATTGATATAATATTCACTACAGTTAGAATGAACTAGAATAAAATTAATTCATTAATATTATTTCTATATAATTTTCAGTGATATTATGTGTAATAAAAAATAAATACATATTTATTAACGAAGCTAAAATTTCAAACGAAATTGATAATGTTTGTTGCAAGATGACTTCATTGACCTTTTTAAGATTATCATGATTTATACGAAATTTAATTTCCAAAGAAAAGAGACTTTTTTATCTTTTAAAATTTTTGTACAATTGATAAAACTATTAATTATGCATTAACTAATATTAAAACTAACCAATTATATGATTTTGTTTCAAATAGTCATATTATTTAAATTTTCAATTAAGTTGATTCTTATTTATTTATCATTATAACATGTAAAATATCTAAAATATTATATAATATGTATCTATAGATTTTAATCTGTAATTTGTTTAATTTTATGAAAAAAACTACGGGAATAAGTTTACTTTTTATATAAAATATAGAAATAGCATAATTGACACGACAGTTGAACATTGAACGACATTGAACAGACACAAACAGTTGACACGAATTTTAAGTGTTCTCTTATTTTCAATAAATAGTTTTATACATCCTTAATATTTTACTATTTATTTTTAATTAATGAAAAAACTTATTTACTAAGTAGTTAAAAGTTAATTAAATTTGAAGTAATGAATATATCTATTCAAATATATTTCTCTATATTATAATATTAATTTAAAATCACCAATAAACGAAAATAATTTATTGAAGGAAATACTAAGGATTTAGTATTATTTCAACAAATAAATTTTATGGACTATTCAAAATAATTATTGATAAAATTAGTAATTACCGACTATACATTTTGTTCTATCAGTTTTGTCTTTCTTGATAGATAAAAAAACTAAAAATAAAATTTTATAATGTAATTAATTATTAAAATTTATTTTGATTAATAAAGTATAAAAATGAATAAATGTTGTGAAATAAATACTTTAATAGTATTACATTCGAATATTCTATTACATTATGGCAATACTGCCTAAAAATATTCGAAATGTATTATTTCAATCATTTTCACGAGAATAAAATTGTTTCTGATTTCGTAATTTAAATATTTATTAGATTAATTTAGTCTTCATTCTAAAGAAAAAAACTCTCTTAACTTTAATATCTAATTGAAACGCTTTTATTATTTTTTAGCTTCTAATATGAACTTCACTAATTTTAATACTTTGCTAGTTATATTATGCGTTTGTCAATAAATACAAATACAGAAAATTTAACTTATTAACTATGATTTAAAAATATTTCATTATATATTATAGTTACAAAATATAATATAATATGAAATGTTATAATATAGTATGAATAAATTTTTCACGACGCATTGCAATTATGAATGAATTGTAATTAAATACAATTTCATCATAATATTAATTTTCATATTTTTTCCATATTTCAATTATTCCATTTATTTATAAGCAATTTTATGAAAAAGTTAATATTTAATCAAAATTACTAGTTTTTATTTATAATTCAAGCACAATTTAAAAAGATATATAATATTAAAAAAAAATTTCATTTTTTTATAATACCTACATTATATAAGAATATAAACCATAATAAAATAATAAAATAGAAGATATATCATATAAATAACATTTTATACTAACTTATTTTTTGTGAACATTTTTTTTTTAAACTTTGAAAACTTGCTTTTACAAACTTTCAATATATCAATTTTTCTAGAATATTATTAAATAGTTAAGTTTTGCACTAATAGCTATATTTTTTATTATATATTTTCTATATAAAATTTGTCTTTATAAAGGCAGTATCGATTGATTTAAATAGTTTTAAATATTAATTGTAAAAATTCTTTTATAATATTGATATTTAAGTTTTTACTTTTTCATTATGAATTATATATAGTTATAGATTATTTTTATAAGTTTAAACAAATTATATATCTTTGTTTGTGCATGACCAAAATACGACACTATTAATTTAGTATTATTAATAGTTCAAATAATGTGTAGTTAGTAAAATAATTTTATAATAAGAATGGTGAAGTGAAAGTAATTTATTTTAAATTACTACATTTTTAAATAAATAATTTTATATTCTAATCGAATATTATATAATTATATAATTATATAATTAATTTTTATTTAATCAAAATATAATTTTTGCAGTCTATTCGAATAACATATTCTTTGAAATAAGTAAATCATTAATACTTTTTATTAAAAAAGGAAATTTAAACAAAAAATTAGAAAATTTAATTTAGATAATTTCTATTCTATTGTTAAAATTAATAATTCTTAAAATATTAATCGTTAAATGTATTACTTTTCTAAATGTATCACATTTTGATAACTAATTATCTCAAGTATTTTTCAATTCTATGATTTTAACTATAACACCTAATTATTATTATAAATCTTAAAACAAAATAAACCATTTGTTTATAAATAATTTTATATTCAGTGTGTATCAAATAATTAATATTCATATATGAAATATGATGATATAGAAAAAGATGTGATGCGAAGATATCTAAGATATTATTAAAATAGTATAATAATGTAGCTGTATTAGTGTTGACACTATTAATTGGAAAAGGTCGAATGCATACTGAATATATTTTAAATATACCCTTATATTTTTAAATACATATATAATGATAATAATGAATATAAATATCTATAATATAATTTATAATAAAATAAACAAACAGTTTATTAAAAATTACAATTATAAAAATTGTATAAATATTTTTAAAATATTCATTGCAAAATTATTCTATAAAAATGGTTATATTTTTATTGAAATTACTGATAAAATTGATATTTTTTATTTAAAATAAATTAAGTTTATTATTTAATTTCAAAAATTAAAACAGAACCGAAGACGGAAATATTTATTTCGGTTTATAATATAAAGTAATTTAATATTTAAAGTATTTATAAATAAATATAAAATATATTTATTATATACAGTATTAAAATTAAATTCTAACAAGTAATTCGTCATACATTTTGGTTATATTGAATGAACAGAACTTATTTTAAACTCTAAATTAATTAATAATGTTCATAATACGTTATTTGAAGTAAAATTTAAAAATGAAAATATCTGTATTTTTTAAGACATTGAAAAAAGAAAATGAAACATTTATGTTCTATCATCTCTGTAGAGATTCTGCTATGTAAAACATAACCATTGTCTTGCTTTATTGTATTCGTGTATATGCATGAAATATTTAAGATAAACGATACTTTGCTTTATAGCTTTGATAAGCGTTTAGTATAAATGGAGACTTCCCGAAGTATAGTTACGTCAGTTTAAAATTTATTTCTAACGTTATCACATCACATCAGTGTCAAAACTAAAAAACTTCATGACAACGCCAATAAACATGAAATACGTTATTTTCGTGGTTTTCATAGTTTACGCTTGGGCACTACCACAGGATAATAGTGAAGCTTTACAACCTCTTCAACTTTCCGAATTCATTAGCAATGCCCAAAAAAACATCAATAACCTGGCTGCCAACATTAAGAATCAGCTGAACATTCCTGATCAGGACACTGTAATTAACACGTTGAAAAATCAGAGCTCAACCTTCGTTAATAATGTTCAACAGTATATCACTTCAGTATCTGAAGAGGTGAATTTATAATCACTTTATTTTTCTTTACATTACAAATGTACCTGCTTTGTTTTATAACATGAATAGTAATGATATAATTCGGTAACCTTGAGATTTTATTTGTTGTAGTCCAATAATAGATGACTGTCAGGATATCTTTAATATATGCGAACGTATCACATAACTTTGTTTTTCGTTTTATATAAATTATTTTACATTCTGATTATCGATTACATTAGCAAATTACAGTATTTCCAAATATTTAAAATTTATTTTTATACAGCGTTATTGTTATTAATTAATTAATTGATTAATATAATTAATATAATTATTAATAATTATTATTGAATAATAATAATAACATTAATAATAATAGTAATAATAACAATAATAATAATAATTGTGATATATATTATTAAATCATTTTATTAATAGATATTGGATTAAAAAATTATATTTTATTATAGCTGTTTAATTAAATAATCACGTTAGTTAAAAAATTCTTATTAAATTAGTTATTGTTAGCCTGATTTTGTTATTGTTATAACTATTAATGGTATCTAAAATTAAATATTTAAGTACTATTAAAATGTTTATTAGTAGAAATGAACCACTTATTATTAACTGGTTTTTATTTTAGAATAATATTACTCTATAATTTTGAATGATTTAAATTTGTTAATTAGTTGTTGATTTTATTTAGTTCAATAAAAACAATTTATTAAACTACTTTATTTTAATTTAACATCATTAAAGAAAACTTTTTAAATAATTGATCTTAAGTGCAGTTTTTATTTTTTTAGGTCAAAAGTAAAACTCCTGAACTTGAAAAACTTTGGGGTGATGTCAAAAACAAATTAAGCAAGGTTATCGAGGATATTAATGCCAACGTTCCAAATGCCAAAGAATCTGCTGAGAAACTTCAAAAGCAATTTCAAGAGGGAGTTGAAACTCTTGTAAAAGAGTCAAATACAATTGCCGAGGCGTTCAAACAAAATTCAGGTCATGTTAAAGAAGAGATTGCTGGATTTACAAAAAAAGCCGTAGACATTGCTGTCGAAGCAACACAAAATCTGAATGATCAACTTAAAAACGCTGCAAATCAAGCAGCTATTGTCATAGAGAACAATTAAAATTTAGAATATTATTCAAAATTTCCACATATTTTCACTGCTCCTCCTATGCCACGATAATCCCTATTTTATGTCAATTTCATCACTATCTGTATATTTGTAAAGGAATACCGATACTAAATTTTTTATGTGTATATTATAATTTGCAAGGTATAGATAAAAACTTAATTAATAAATACCTAAAAACATTATTTTTTTTTAAATCTCAGTACATTTTATTATTTTTCTTTCTACTTTTGATTAAAGTTATATATATAATACGATTGAAGTTTTTTGTATAATTATTTATCTATTTTTAAATAATACAAATAATTGTGTTTTAAGAATTAAAAACAAATAGCATATAATTGAAATATAGTTCAAAATAAAATAAGATAATAGAAACTGCTTTTTTATTAATTAAGAACTATTGATTTCTATATATTGTTATAATTTCTTATGATAATTAGTATAAAAAGTATATGTAATGTTTGATAAACTTAACAGCAACTCAAAAAAAACATAGCAGAATAATTTTATTTATTGAGAGTTTTAGTATTCAATTAATTAAAAGAATGAAAGTGAATAATTCTTAAAAAATATTTTTAGATTTCATATTTCTATCTTATAACAAATTTCTCGATAAATATCTTATAAAAATTGGATTTCATCCTAATAGTATTTCGAAATACTAATTTTCCTACCTTTAAACCAAATTTATATATTAATAAAAATACTTAGTAACATATTTATAATTATAAATTTTATGAACACTGATAAAACATTAAATATTACAACTGTACACATTACAATATTTAAAATACTGTATTAAATATTTTTCGAAATTAGTTTCCATTATGGTAAAGCAGAAAAAATAAAAAACATAATAAAATATTTGCAAAATAAAAGTTATATTTTATTTATACAACTTAATGATCAAATAAAATAAAATTTTATTTAATACATTTTTTAATGTTTTGACTATTAAAATTTTTAAATTATCAAATCAATGTTCAATTTAATTCATTCACACAAATTTATTCAAATTCAGATATTTACCAATTTAATCCTTAAAAAATGTTTTTTGTCCTCATATACAATATAATATTTTACTTTATAAGTAATATTTATCTTTGTATTTTTAAATGTAAATACTATTGATTGTTATATTATTATTGAAATTTGTGTAATCAATTTAATGATATTAAATGGAAATTTTATCATTATAATTGTTTAATATATTTTATTTATCGAAATCATTTTATTAATCGAATTATTTATAAAATAATTTCATAAATATTTTAATTGGAAATATATTACAATTTTTTAAAAATTAATTTTACATTACAAATATGAAATTTAATTTTTACTATATTCAGTTATAAAAAGGGATTGTATAAATACTATATATAAAGGATATATATATATATATACTAGGAATATATATAGATACTACATAAGGGATTATATATACTATATAAAGGGATTAAAATATTTCTATGTTGATTGTATTTTATTGGTGATAAAAACTGGCTATATATATATACAATAATTAAACAGATTTTAATGTTTATTTTAATTATGTACTTAATAGTAATACAAAAATTATAGCACAATTTTAGTTCATACCAATTTTTTAAAAGTAATTTTAAAATATATTACTTCTGTACATCCTTGTTTTATTCTTCTTGGATTTATTTATTCAAATAAGGACATATTATTTTTAATATATACATTTTATTCTTCTTTATTTCGTATTAATACTTTCGTAAATTTGTTTCGTTTTTTTAACTAAATTAATTTTTAAGAAAAGCTTTAATTAGAAAAATATTTATTAATATTAATTTTGTACTATAATAAGAAAGCTGTAAAAAATAATAACATGAATCATATAAAATCTTCAGGACTTTAAATTTTATTACTCATGGAATTTAATGGCTCCACCGAACGAAATATCTGTTTTGGAAAATTTAGAGTATTTGGCAGAATGTCATCCATCAGAAAAAAAATGATGCAATCCACACGATTATTCCTAAGGCCCTTGTTACCAAATAACCGAACGGATATTCTGGTTGTCTTGTAGATTTAATTCCATTAATAATATAGTGGCTTTTTCTAGGTAAAGCAGATGTCTGTAAAAATAAAATTAAACTCTCTCATTATCTACTACTTTATTTTATATTTTTACTGCCCTTCATGGATTACAATATACACATAATTTTAATAAAAGTTTTAACCTCTGAAATGTATTTTAAATTTCACATAAGACGGATTTTTCTTTTGATAACATCTTTTAATATTAATGTATGGCTCAATTAAAAGTATATATGTTTTTAAATTGCAATATAGTAGATTAAAACCTTAATCAAGTCAATTAATTAATTTTAGTTTATTCATTTGTATTTATATAATTTTTATGAAATAAATATTAAATTGTCCTACAAAAAGATGTATATTTATGAATAATATATTTATTTTAGTATTATTGATATATTCATAATAAAACAAATAAGAATATAAATAAGAATATAATAAATCAATGTAAATCTCTCGTATATATAGATTATGAAAGATTAAAATTAATTAAAAATAATACAAACATTTTTAATTTAAATGAAATATGAGCAATAAACAAATAATATATATATATAATTGAATATAAAATTAAGTAAATGATAATTTTCAAAAAAACATTAACTAAGCAAAACTTTTTTATATTAAAGTAAATTATTAACATTCATCCTATCATCACTAATATATATTTTCAATATTTAGTAATAAATATTGTGTATTACTAATATATTGATATAACATTTACTTTGGGTATATACAATTAACTATATAAGATTTACTTATGTTATTTAAATATGTTTATTTAAATATTTATAATTTATACTATATATTATTTAAACTATGTTAAATTATATTACATATAATTTTTATATTAAATCTTTACATGTTACATGAAATTAAATACACGATGTTAAAGGTTTAAGAATCAAAGACAAAGTTTATAGAATTTTAAAAATAATTTCCAATTTTTCAAGAATTTTCTATCAATATTTTTTGTAAAAAATATTCAACATTTTTATTCAATAAAAAATAAAACATTTATTTAAATAAAAGTAAAATATTAAGACACTCATGTACTGAAGTTCAATTTTGGACCAAATTTTGTATAAGTTTGTCCTAATTTTCAATAGAAAACAAATGTACTATAAATACTAGATATAAAATAATTACAAATGATTAATTATATTAGATTATTAAAAATTATTTTATTATAATGTATCAATATAATATTAAAAATTTAATACAAACTTATATGTATTGAAATATTATTAAATATTTCATATTTGAACCATACAGATATAATAACTAATATTAGGAAAAACAGATGTTAATATATGTTTAAATATCTCTAAGGAAAAGAAAAATATGGAGGAATAAGAAACTGAATGGGTAAATAAAATATAAAAATATCTACCCTCTGACAAAGTAGCAATAAGATGAAGAAGTGTATTTTCGTGGTCTGCCTCGTTATGCTGTCCATTGTGTTCATGTCAACGCTTGCTTAATTAATTACATCGTACAATTCGTGCTCGAAATCCATTTCAACTCAATAACTCCCGAGTATACGTGATCTCTCAGGTACATTTTGGTTCTTCCGTGATTTTCACATATATTAAAATACAAACAGCATCCGTGATAAACTCCATTTCATGTATACTTTCCGCGTACGTCAACAAAAGGACTTAAAAAGTAAACTACTCATCGAATACCAAGAAATCAAAAGACTACCGGAAAATCTTCATGCCGCAAGCTTTCAACATTTTTGGATCATTTTTGCATGGTTATTACGGATTCCGACAAGTTCTGGCTCTGTCGATATTGGTACTAGTTATTTTTTGGAACGAGACGCGAGCGACTTTAAACATGGACTTTCTAAGATATCATCCACCGATTGGATTACAGGTCTCAAATTAAACCTTTATTCCTTAAATAGATAAAAAATTGTTACCTTTCATATATATTAATTTCTACTGTTTAATTATTTAATAAATGTTTGTTGAAAAATTTTCCTCGGTAATAAACTACATAGAAATTAATATGTTCGATAAATTACAATAAGTAAATTGCAATGAAAAAAAAATCATTTTATTTATTTAATAATAAGATTTAATTGTAATATCATTAAATCAATCTAATATTAGTTTTTTTAATTATAATTTCTTAATTATTACAAAACGAGCAAACCACAGATGCTATTATTTATTTTAACATATCGTTATAATTTATGTAAAAATCTACTGTATTGTAGATAAAGTTAATTACATCCTAATATATGTAACTACTAATTATCATAAAAATATTAAATTTTCAATGCTTTTAAGTATATATTAACATGCTAACATTTCATCAATTTACATATAGTGTTCATAAAATGAAAAGCATTCAACATTAAATTAAATTTTTTTAAATAAGTTTAATATACGTTTGATTTGTTTTAAAAAGTTAAAATTTATAATAATATTCTTTAATACAATTGTGAATGAAAAGCTTATTAAGATTTTTATTTAATATACCTAACCAGAAAAATTATATACTATTTTAATATTCATAGCCTAGCCATTTTTAAAATTAAATATAAAAAGCCTAATAAATATAAAATACATTATATTATATATTACATATTTTATTATTTATAACAGTTTACTTTTATTTTTATTATTTATTTTAATTTATTATTCTTTAATGATTTCCATTAATAAGTTGATATTTTATCAATACAAAATTTGTTTTGTGAAATATATATTTAAATGAAATCTATGAAAAAAAATTTAATAATGAAGAAAATAATTGAAAACTTTAAACAATTTTTAAAAATTGAAAAATATTATTAAAATAAATAATTTTCATTATATTTAAGCATAATATTAGAATAAAATATTATAAAAACGTATATTATAAAATTAATATAAGCTTATAATCAAATACTAGGTATTATGAACGTCAAAAAATATTTAAATATTTTGTTTATTAACTGAAATTTTTTTTTTAAATTTTTTTAAATATCTGTTTTAGAATTGAAGATATCAATTAGAAATTATTAATAAACAAGTGTATTTTTAATATTTTATTTACAATCATAAATAATTTAAACTTGAAATTAATTGTTCAAAATGCTAAAAAATAATATTTATAAATAAATTTATTTAGAATAGTACTTTTTTATAAATTAATCAGACTTATCTTGAATTAACTGTATTTTTAAAAAAATGGTTTTTATATTATTTATGTTCTTAAATTAAAATGATCTATTATCTTTATTGAAATTCAAAAAATACATAGTCTTAATAATAATGAATATAAAATGATTGCTATTCTTTTTATTTATTAAATACCTTATTTTTATTTGTAAATTTAGAAATCTAAATTTTTAATTAAGTAATTTACTTATTTATTATATTTATTACACGTCATTTTATTATTACCAATAAATCATACAAAATCCACTATAAAATATTTTAATTTAAAAAGAAAAATCTTGAAATACAATTATTAATATTTAGATATTCTGTTAATATTAATTATTGAAGGGCAAAAATTTTTAAAAGGCAATTGAAAATGCAAGATATATCGATAAATTTATTCTCAAAATAATGTTTAGATGTATACTGAGGACGTTATTTTTTACCGAATTTATTGAAGATATTTAAAAAATTGTGTAGTAAGTAATACAGTAATAATTAAAAAAAACAGTTAATTAAAAAATTATGGTATGTATTTTGAACAAAAATGCGAGTAAATAAAATTATTATGTATTGTAGTATGTGACTTCGTAAGTATATATTTTAAAATATACTAATAAGTATGTAATTATTAATTACAAAATACCAATATTTATAGATTGTATACATTGTTTCATAAAAGGAAATTACATAATCCCTTACCGAAAAAGCATTATATACATTTATAATCTGTTATTGGCTTATTCTGAACATAATAACATGCAATAATTAATCAACCAAAATTTATTATATTTTCCATAGTTGCTCATAATTCAATCATATAACATTTTAGATTGAAATTTGTAACGAAATTTATAAACATATGAAATTTTTTTATGTATCATTATTTTCACATCTAATTGTACAGAACAGCTTAAGATGGAGCATAATTAATTTCCTATCTGAAGCAAAAAAAGCTCGACGAGAAGAACGTAATTTTCTTTGGACCCACATTCGACGATTAGTTGATTTTCACATAGATTGTTAAAACAAAAATTATTGAGGTGCAAGAAAAGCCAATTTACTCATCACACTCAATGGAAATTACGTCTTAATACACTATGAATAGGTTAGCATTTAATTTAAGAAGCGCTTCCTTATTCTTTCACTAAGCAATATTACACACTGACACCATTCGCCAATTAAGTAAATGTTATTCTATTATCAAATTTTGCAGTTTTTTTTAAAGCAGAATTGATACTGTGTATCACATATAATAATATTCCATATTTTTATCACAACATTATAAATTGAAAAAATTAATATATCTTTACTAATTGTAGTAAAACTTAAACACAAATAGAATAAATTGTAAAACAAATTTATTATAAATACAGTAACTTAAATTTTAAATAACTTTTTATATTATATGTTCATCGTTTCATGTATTATAATTGCATTATAATGATAAAATATTTTTCTAATATACAAATAATATACAAATAAAAAATACATAAATGAATAAATGAATATAAATTAAAATTAAAAGTACATGATAAATTACAATAAATATATCCAAAATTAATTTAATTAAAATAAAATTAAAATAAAATATTCTATTTTATTGATAAATATTATGATTCGACGAAGTAATTTTAAATAGCAAAATTAAAATTTAGTTATAAAAGAAGATTTTTTTCTTGTATTAGCAATTAATTCAATCCTTATCAAATGTAGGGCATGACTTGTTTTGTTGGACGAGAATTTTGATGAGTACTGAATTCCACTGTATTTTTTACTTGTATAAGAACGACGTGAAAATTACATTTTTGCACTGTCAAATACATAATAACATTGTTAATGGGTAGTTGTTTCAAACCGTTCATAAAAGTTTTTATTAATTTTATTAAAGAATCTAATTGCAAATATTATAATAATGATAAATTTTATATATGTCACTTGCTTTGGCATCGTTTTACTATCAGTAAGTAAACACAGGGGTTCATTATATATACTTTCAATATATTATTTGTCATATACTTTCATATTTTTATGCTTAGAATTACTGGAAAATACATAATTGATACATTGTTTTTATTGTCAAACATAAATATTTTTAATCATAAAATTACGATTTATCAATATAATGACTATAACAATAATAAATAAACATTAACAATTATCATTATTATAATTGCGATAATAAGAAGCGACATTTATTTATATATATATATATATATATTATTTTTTATATTTTTTTTTTATATTTTATATTTTTTATATATATATATATTATATATATTATTTTTTAATTAATTTTATGTTCTAATTAAATTACAATTATTTTTAGTTTTAGTTATAATATACATTTCTTTAATAAAGAATTTCATTTTAATAAAAAATAATATGACTTCTTTTATATATTTAATAATTATTTAACCATGTTTTATTTATTGACCTTAAGTGAAAAATATATTTAAAATATAATTACTTCTGTTACTAGAACAACATCAATATATAACAATAAATATTTTTAATATAATATATACAAAGAAAAATTTCTATTAACATTTTGAACTATTTTTTAATTTTTTACGATTAAATAAAACATTAGTGTCTATTTTATTTTAATGGCTAAATTTTAATATCTATCGTACTATTAATATTAGTATTATTTCATATAATTATTAAAAAATATGTAAACAAAATAGAAAACAACTTCGTAAACGAATTATTTACTATAGGAAACTCAAGTATAAATTAATTATTCATTTATACACATATTAATAATCAAATTCTTTATTTTATTTTGTAGAAGGATGTATCATATGCTGATGAAAAATTTACAAAAGAAGATCGTGAATTACTCAAGAGAATTTCACGCATGATCCAAGATACCACGCCACCAAAATCAATTATGGGAATACCACTAAATCAGGAACAGTTGGAAATTCAAAAATCAGAAAAAATAAATCGCGGATTCGAAAAGATGATACAATTAGTCAGTGTACTTGGACAAGTTGACAGTTTCATTACCGATAGGACAAAGAGTCTCGTAAGGAAGCTAAATGCTGTTTATGACGTTGATGAAAAAGAAAGAACTCGTCGAAATAGTCGTTCTATTTACTTTTAATGCAAAAAATATTTTTTGTAACCTAAAAAAAGTAATATATATAACTAAGTACTGTTACTTCT
This sequence comes from Ceratosolen corneri, assembly GCA_030522565.1. Taxonomy (NCBI): domain Eukaryota; kingdom Metazoa; phylum Arthropoda; class Insecta; order Hymenoptera; family Agaonidae; genus Ceratosolen; species Ceratosolen corneri. The sequence continues at coordinate 41,419 of JAPYYT010000174.1, forward strand.
ATTATTATAATGAAAATATTGTATTTTAAAAACCTTATGATTATTAAATTAATTTATATATTTAATTACTAATTTTTTATATTATTTTATTATATTTTTATATTTTATAAGAGTATTATTTAATATTAGAATTAATAAAAATATATGCAGTTAAAATATATACAATAATTATTTTTTACATTATAAAACTATTAAAAATAAATACCAATATCTTCCTTAATTTTTTTTTATCCACTTTAAAACCTTGAAAATTAATTATTAAATGGTTGTAACTTTAAAATTTAAAAATAAAAATGAAAATAAAATATTTTTAATAAATATCTACTATATCGCATATATGAAAGTTTGTTGCGAAAAAATATTTAATCAATAAATAAATTCTTTTAATAAATATAAATGTTTTTATAAACAATAATTTACTCAAAAACTTATAAAAGAAGTATATATTTGTTATGCACAAAAGTATATGTTGTATTTAGTAAAATTCTTACAGAAATTTGGATAAATTTATCTTAAATATCATTTTAATACTATTGAATTATGTAATGAACTAATATGCAATAGTAATTTTCAATATTATATTTTATACAATTATAATATAACTAATAAAAAATAATAAATAATATTTTAATAAAATATTAAAATTAGGGTTTTTTTCAAATATCTAATTGTAATCTAAAATTGATGATTTAAATGATAAATATTATATTTATAATAAAATATAAAATGTATAATACAAAAAAAGTGTAAAATAATTTTTATTTTCATTATGATTGTCTATTAACTTAATTTATTATTGTTCTCAATTTATATGTAATGTTAATCATTAAACTATTTTCAATTCTATGAATTGTCTATTTATAAATACAAAGAGTATAATAAAATGGATTTCTGAATAAAAAGTATCATTACAAATAATAATATTCTTAATAATATATTACAATTTATTATTTGTTGAATATGTAATTGTATAATTTTTGTAAAATATAATATATTTGTAAAATATAATTTTGTAAAATATGTAATTTGTAAAATTCAGTTATTTATATTCAGTTATTAGTTATATAAATTAGTTATATAAAATTCAGTTATTTAATGGTTAACAAATTATAATAATTATTTATTCATACATTTATTTTTAATCACAGACAGATGCAAGATATTTTTAATGCATTAGAAAATTATTATATTATCTATATTTCAAAAATTAATAATTTAAATGTTACAAATGAAAATACATATAGTAAGAAAAAATGATTATTTGCAGCATTTTATTTATAAAAATATTTCGCTATATATAGTACACTTTCTTCAAAACTTTTATTAATATGATTCATATAAATAATTCATATAAATTTAATTAGTAACTCATTCATATTATAATTATCATTATTAACAATATGAATAAAATTTATCAATATATTATATTAATTACATAAAAATCTTAAACAATATTAATGGAAAAATTTTTATTAAAACTAATGTTAGGTGAAACCAATTTTTTTCTTTTTAGAAATTTTTTTATTTAGTGTCTAACTGGAAATTGAATTCTCCCCAAAGTAATGCATAGGAGTGGCTGATAGTGGAAAGAGCGAAATAGCAAGGTAGAAACAAATAAAGTCGTAGAAGTCGCATGTAAACTGAAAACTGTCTATTGAAAATACATGGAAAAATATAATGCTATCTTTATGTTGAATTATATATTCCGCACTATCACAATATTCAGATGTAAATTGAATACTGCGGAGCTTAAAATTATTCTAATTAATTATAAGCACCGTGTATGATTTATAGTAGTTTAATATAGTGTTAGTAATTGAGTTCTATTGACTTTATTAGGCTTGTAATTATGTTAGCCTTTGGATCTGTTAGTCCTATTGTTTGTTGCAACTTACTGAGTATTCGTAAATCAGTCTGAGAATGGATGCAGCATTCAATCGTAAATTGAACGTCGTAATAGTCGTGCTTCTTTTAGGTGACTTGACTTGTAGCAATTTGGTATCAGGTTGAAGATTCTATGTCATGATGCCACTCGCTGATGCATAAGAATGAACTTACCATTTATTATAAATATTTTTTATTTTCTATATAAATGTATACATAAAATCACGATCAAATCTGAATATTACAATATACCATTGAAAAGCAAAATAAATAGTATATTGAAATAACTAAAAAAAAAATATTTCAGATATTTCATTTTATGAAAGTATTTTTTTGCTACGATGTCTAATTCGAACATAGTATGTTCAGTGGATTATCTAATGTCTGCTATAATCAGTGTCAATATGTAAAGCATTGATACAACATATCACTAAAGATTAAACGAAATCAGTATATCTTACGTAAATCCAGCAGTATTTAAAATTCTTTTTAAAATTTTCTGATTTTGATAAAAACTTAGCTTAACGATACTTTTATGAATTTAATTTTAATTTTTAAAAATTTAGTATATTAATTAGAAATTAGAAATTATTTTCACTACTGGCATTAATTAATTAATAATTTATTTTTATATTTATACTATATAAATAAAAACTTACTATGACAAAAAAATTTAACAACTTTTATCTTAAATCAATGATATAACTGAAATATATATAAAAGTCATTTTTATTATTTGTATTAATAAGTAATATGTAGCTCTATTAAGCATCAATGTAATTAATAGAATATAAATATATACAATTTATTGCACGTAATTACATTCATTGATAGAATTAATTGCTTTTAAGCTTTACAAATTAACATAAATAATTTTCTTTTTTTTAGTAGATGAATAAATAAAATCTTTCATTTTTTAATATAAGATTCAATAATCTTTTTGGCATTACATATGCAATTATTTATCAAAATTTATTTTTCAAATTGAAATTCCTATGAATTTTTTAAGCCATTTCTACAATTAAATAAGAAAATAATGTTTATTGATTTTAAATGAAATATGATTTTTATTTTTGTATCAGATTTAAATATTGAACCAGAGTATACATATTTTTTAATTATTGAAATTAACTGGAGATATTAACATAGAGAAATATGATGATCAAAGAATCTAACTGACAACTAAATAAAATAAGGAATAAATAATTAAAAAATATTATAAAAAAAGTACAAATTGTTTAAAAATTATGTCATTCTACGTAATAATGCAAAGCATTATATAATTCAATTCAATTAAAACTAACTACTATTGCAAATATCATTAAGAAATACCGAATATTTTTAATTTAAAATTAAAATTAAATTTCATATAATATGTAATTTATATACATATATATATTATATGCATATATAATATATACATATATTATATAATTTGAAACATACAAATATTGTATAATTGTTACAAAAACAGTTATTAAATAAAATTTTTATATAGTAATTCTAATAAAAATATATTATTACAAATCAAATAAAGATATTATACATTTTAACAAATTATTTTATTCTATTTTTAATTATTTATTTAGTTTTTAATTTATATCTACATAATCTTATATTAAACAAATTTGGGTAAAAGAATGCTTAGTTAATGAATAATGATATACATATATTTTTATTAATAATTGCAATAACAGACAATATCTACAATTAATCAATACTCTGTTTATACATCTATGTAAAACTAATTGGTGCTTCCACCTATCGGATTTTTATTGTATTTTTTTTAATTATCTTATTACCTACTTATTATAAGTTTACAATAATCAGTAATTAAAATTATTAACACAAAATTGGAAGTCAATAATTATTGCCATGTATTTAAAATAAATTCTATTTAATTAAATTTTTTAATTAAATAATTAAATTCTATTTAAAAAAAATAAGAATAAAAACTTTTTTACTGTCAATGAAAATGAATATTATTTTTAATATGATCCTTACTACGAAAAATTACAGAATACTTATGAAGGAAAACTAAAAAATAAAGGTTATATAAATTTTATTTACTAAATCAGTTTACAATTAATTACAATTAATCAATTTCTTATAAATATTCAGTATCAATATTCGAGTAAAATTAATATTGAAAAATACATTAAAAATAAATTAAATATATTAAATAAAAATATATTAAAAATAAAAAATAATATAAAAATAAAATTATATTTAACAAATAAAAAATATATTAAAAAACTGCGAAAGGTATTAACTCGATCCATAAATTATTAGTAATAAATCTTATAGTTTCATTCAACAGATTAAATTGACAATTATTGTGGCTCTGGTTATCTTTTAAATACAATATAATATAAAGTGTATACGTTTTCATTACATTATTGATTTTAAGAGAAGAGCTGCATTGGATTTTTCTCATAATATTAACATTACTTTTTATTATTTTTATTACAAAATATTTTCATTTTTATTTTTAGTTGAAAATAATAAAAACTGATAATAAATTTAATATTATAATTACGAAATGAAAAAAATACATAAAACAATATTATACTGAGTTTACTATTATTTAGTTAAATAATATAAAATTATATATTGATAAAAATGTTTAAAAACTAATTATAATAATGACATAAAATAAAGATACACATATACATTTCAATTATTTTTAAACGGTCTTGGTTAGTTTTATTTTAAATAATTTGTTTACATTGAAAATGCAACTATATCAGATTATATAATACAATATATTAAGGTGACAATGTACAATATATAAATAATAATATATAATGTAATATGTAATGAATTTAATAAAGCAAAAAATTTTCATTAAATCTAGTATATTTACGACAGAAATATGAAGACAATATAAATATAAATAATTAAAAATAGAAAACACTATTTATAATTATGAAAATTTATCTAATTTTGTATTTTAAAGTAATTTAGAATTATCTCTAATAATTTTTAAATATCTAAACCGATTTATGATAAATTTTTTTAAGCTTTTTGTAAGCTATTAAATGATGCTATTAGAGCACTTACGGTAAAAGCATCAGGCTAATAATAATTATAAAATTAGTCTTGACAAATATTCTTGAATAGATTTCAATTACAATTATAAAATTTTATATCTAATTTAAATTTCTAAACGAAGATCTGAAAAAATATTTATTTTATTAGTAAATAATAGAAAAACTAGCTTCTATCAAGTTGAGTTGCAATTTTTTTAATTTAAATAAATTTTTTCGAATATATAGAATTTCTTTCATTTTTAAGAAATGTTATTGTATATATTATTAATATGTAATTAATTTGTGCTTCCAGAAGAAATGAGAATACAACAAAGTTTATTGTACCTATATTTTTAATTATATTCATCATCCATCATATGATATATAATTAAATGTATTTAAATAGTTCAGTATTAGATTTAACTCTTATTAAGATTTTACTTTTATATGAAAAGTATTTGATATATATTTTATATTAAATTATTTAATGATTTTAGTTAAGATTTAAAAGAATTTTATATAGTAGATTTAAAAATATATATTTTTTATAACAAAATGATATTGAAGTAAAATTAATTGATAATATGATATATTTAAGATTAAAAACGATTATCATCTAATGTAATTATGCATAATTATTTACATTGTCAAAGTATTAGTGTTTAAATCTCCTTTGTAGAATAGTTAAAATAATGTTTTTCTGATTAAATTACGCTATTTAAAATATTAAAGATAATTCGTGCAATTTTATAAAATTTTATATATATTTTCAATTAATTTTTAAAATCTTTAAATTTCAATAATTATTGTTAAATTGATAAGTTTTTTTTAATTAATTTCTATCAATAATATTTTTTAAAATCTTTTTTAATGTTATTTTTTAATCATTTTTTCTTATAACTGTTATTTAAGTTTCTATTTTTAGTTTTTTTAGTTAATAAAATTTTCAATTTGCCGTAATAAAATATTTCTTATAATAAATATTTAACTCTATTAGAACCTTAATTATTTATTATTAATATAAATAATATAACATTAATTAATTAAAAATATATTAAATTACTCAATGAAATTAAATTTAATACCTAATTTGAAATTATATATAATATTTAATATATAATATTTGCTTAAAAATTAATGAGTACGTAATGCAAGTAAGGGTCATATACACAAGTGCACATAAATACATTATTAACTGTAATAGCAACATTAAATAATTATAAGTTAAATTGAAGGTTAAATTAATTATAAATTGAAAAATGTTAAAGAATTCTTGATGAAAAAAGACGGAAATTGTAATCCAACCTTTTTTGATAGTGAAACTAAAGTTTTAAATAAATAATATATAAAATAAACGGAAAAATTATACTTATATACAATAACGATATAAAAGAAAATTCATGAAATGTGTTAATCATACCTACTCTATTATTATATCAAAAAGTTCTTTTAAACAATTGACCGGAAAAAGGGTTAACAATTAAAAGAACATTGAGATAGGACTGTTGAAAGTATTAGCGCCTCTATCACCTACTAGCGGTACTCAGTCGTTACAAGGATTTTGAATTTTCTGACTTCCTTTGCCACTGTTGAATGAATTTTATAAATGAAAATAATTTTATAAATAAATTTTAAAAATATGAAAACAAAATATTTTCTGAATTTGCAATAATATTGAAAAACATTAATTTTATTAATATTAAGAAAATAAAGATAACATTATAAATTTAACTCATTCTATTTTATCTATTTATTTATTTATTTATCTATAGATTTATTTATATTATATCTATATTTGTCTATTTATATATGCAACTAAATAATGTAGCATAATAGAATAAAAAATACCGCACTCTTTCAACAAACGTACGTACTACTATTTTCTGTAATTTTTTCTAATGTAGTAATAACTTAAATTATAAAGTAAAATACTATATGGGAAAGAAGGAAATAAATATCCGTCGAAAGGGAAAAAATAAACATTAGAAACAATCACCATATGTAATATACACGTTCCTTTCTTTCTCACTTTCATCTAAGCCCATACGCTTCAAGAACGAAAAATAATGCAGGCGCGCGCTCTTTCCGTAATTGTAAGTATCTACACGTAGACGGCGTTTCCATCGGTCCCAGTCATCGGGATCGGGCCGATCGGTCGACTGAAGCGTGTCCCGTTTTCCTCACCTCCTCTAGGACTCGTTCCTCGAGAGCAGGCAATTGAGGGTTTATCGCGATTTCTTTTCTCACGTATGTGTTCCTTTGTTTATTTAAATAATTAATCCCTGGAAGATTTTGGCTAAATGTTGATTTAAAAATAAAAAACAAAAGCCGAGAAAACAACGCGTAAGCGAGTGTTCAGTGCAAGGTAAACGAAAGCGTTGTTGATTGCAACACGCAAAAGGAAAAAAGCAAAGTAAGTGGACAACAAATTCCATGTGAAATAATATTATCTACAACCGCATTTCAGCATTCAATAATATATAATAAAAAGAGGACATATACGTATACATATAAGCGAGCGAAAACATTGTAACACAAAAAAAATAAGCTGCTGGTGCTACTTTAGATATTGCTATTATTAATTTTTCTTAATTTACCTTGAAATCCTCAATATTTTTTCTATAAATAAAACAGCGACAATTGCATGAAAAATAAAAAAATGGAAAAAGAGAACGCGCGCCAATTTTCTTTGCAACTGTCTCTCTTTACATTTTGTGTTTCTCTAGCTCCATCTTTTTCTCTCTTTTTATACAGTCATATGCTATATATAAGACTCATACAATTTGTTGATTATTGTTTAAAGAAATGTAATTCAATTTTAGTCTTTGAATTTGTTTCCAAAGAAAAAATTAAGGCATTAGTGAATAATAAATATAATATGTCCAACGAATAATGGCTCATTTCTCTTAGTTTGGGCAAATAAAAAGGAAGAGAGGTATTTGGTAGAGAAAGATAAAAGAAGCAGCAGCAGCGCGACGACGTTACGTCACGCGACAGCAAACGAACGAAATATATATACGATGAAACGTCGACGAGATATGAAGAAATAAACTGATAGAGAGAGAGAGTGCGCAAATGTATGTACTTTTCTACGAGATGAGCGTTTTTTCAAATGTAATTTTCTTTTGAATAAAAATTATGAATTCATAAGTGTAATATTTTTTTTGTTGCATATTTTTATGTGAAAAATATAGATTTTAAGTCCGAGTCTACAATCTACTTCGATATACATGAATAGCAAACATTCTACTTAATTTCTGAATTTAGTAATTATCGCGATATTAGTTTAATAAAAAAAAGTATATTTAATGCACAAGTGAAATACATGTTATTAAAACATAACTGTAATTATCCCAAAAAAAACCATTAACTAATATATAATTGCAAATAAATTTTCATTCCTTATTGCAGATTGTGTACATCTCATTACAGTTTTAACACTAAAGGAAAGAATAATATCAGTGATCCATTGAATTTATTAGTGTCTTCGTTCAGAAATCATATCATCAGTATATAGTAAACAATCCTGGTATCATAGTATTTCTCCTAAAGAGATAAGTGTTAAAAATTTTCGATTAGCTACAATTTAAGAGGAATACATACCTCGGATATAAGTATTGCATTTGGCAAGTTTTTGAAAAAATCGTCAAAATTCCGGTCCCTACAAAGAAACCAGAAGGCCCCCAACAAACTGGTGGGAGAAATCCACTGACTTCTGGTGACGATAGCTTGTATAATAACAAAATGAACAATAAAAGAAAGAATCGTTCAAATCCTACTAGGTATGCATTCTATTTCTATACTAAATCTTATATTTAAAATATTTAAGAACGTGTCATAAATTTCAAAATCAATTTGATATGTATATATATATATATTTGTAAATTTAAATTAAAATTCTAAAATAATAATAAATAAAACTTTTAAAATAAAATATTAAAAAATAATTCGATTTACACATTCTATAAAGTTATGTTGCTAAATTTGTATATACTATTGCAAATATTTATATTACAATGTTTTAATATTATTTTTAAATTATTTGATTCAATTAAACTGTAAGTAAATCATAAATACTTTTACTATAACATTTATAAAATACTTTAGTTGATTTTATAGAATAATTAAATATATTAGTTGAAATTATTAAATGAAGTACATAATTTAAAGCGAAATCTAATTATTCAAAGTTTGTAAGTTAGTTGTAAAAAAATTATTTTAATGATGATTTTAGATCCCCGCGGGCACGGGGTCCGCAAGAACGTTGTGTTGTTGCAGATGGGGTGTACAACAATGCCCATTTTATGCATGCAATCACAAGTCATGTAGGCAATATTGTACAGGTGAAAATAATTTTTTATGATAGTTGCATATATTATCCATTTAATATATAAATAGAAAATAATTGTATATTATAGATTCAAACTCAAAATGGTTCAATATATGAAGGTGTATTTAGAACTTTCTCTAGTCAGTTCGAATTAGTTTTGGAAATGGCTCATCGCGTTGAATCTTCTGGTAAAATAAGTGTAGACAGTGTTGTAGAAAAATTGATATTTAAATCACAAGATATTATTACATTTTCTGCAAGAGATGTTGATCTAGACTATGCAACTAGAGATACATTCCAGACAGATACTGCTATTAGTAAATTTAATGGTTTAATCAAAGGAGAAAAAGAGCTTGAACCTTTTTTTTTGGCTGTACAGGATGATATTGCTACAACAAATGGAGCTAATTTAGAATTGGATCGTACTGCTGTAAGTTTATACAATTAATAAATAATAATAAGTTATATTTATATTTAATCTAAATTTTTATGATTCCTTTGTACTTTTTTTATCATGAAATTCTATTATAGAATGGTTGGCCTGCTGATGATATGTTTCGAACGAATGAACAAACATTTGGCATTCAATCAACCTTTGAGCCAAATTTAAGTCAATATACAGTTATACTTCAATGTGAAGATACAAAAGATTATAAAGAACAAGAAAAGAAAGCAGCAAAGATAGCTAGTGAAATTGAATCCCAACCGGATCACAGAGTTCGATTGGAACTTGAAAATGGTGATGAAGAAGAAAGATTTGCTGCAGTTATACGTACTAGTGACTCCAACTATGTAAGAAATTATTTTTATTTAAGGAGAGAAACACAAATTTTATTTCATTATTTACTGTTTAAATTTGCTGTTCTAAACCATTGTTGGTATAAATACAAAAATGTTTCCTCTTAATTAATATACAAAACATAAATCTATTTATCATGTGTATTTAAATGAAAAATCTTATTTCAATTTTTTATATCATAAAATTACCATTAAACTAACCATTTTAGAATCGATCTAATAATAACGAAGGTAAATATGTACCACCTGCAAAAAGGAAAAATGGCAACACTGGTAAATTAATGCGAACGACACCTCCACCACAGTCTCCAGGTCCAGTGTTAAATAAAAGTTTATTCAATCAAGCTCCACCATCTGTGAACACCACTGTAAACGTTCCCCCAACAAATAACATTCCAGTAAGCATGTCATCGCATCCCCCCGTGATACAACATCCAGTACCCCTGAACATGGGTGGTATACCAAGTGGAGTCGTCGTCCCTTACAATCCTCCGCCATTTGTTCCTCCACCAACCTCGCAACCTCCACCTCCAAATGTTGCAGTTCCTGGTAAGTTTTATGAGAAAAAATCTTTTATTTTAACTTACAAGGATTTTCATTTCAATATACTCAGTTATAAGTTCCAGAATAATTAGATATTTAATTTTGTATACAATGATTTTTATATTAGTTCTTCTAATTAAAATTATATCAAAAAAATTTAATTATCCTTAATAATACTTTAATTAATTATAATAATATTAACAATAATTTAAAGTTTAAAATACTTGTAATTGTTTAGAACTTATTTAATTAAATTACTAATAAATATTTTGTATTTTCCTGAAAAAAAATTTAATAATTAACCGATGCAACTTTTAATGAAGTAATATTTTTTGTTATATTGTTTATAAATTTAACATTTTATATAACCAGAAAAAAATTAATAAGTAGTTAATTAATATATTTAATTTAATAATTAAAGTGTAAGTTAGTATAATTAGCAAATATGTTAAAAATATATCAATATTTAATGATATGAATTTATAATTAATAAAATAAACTGATATATACATATACATTTTTTTATATTAATTATTCTTTTTATTCATTTATATAATATAAATGATCATAATATAAATGAAAAATTTTATTTTAATTTTTAGTGTATATAATTTAATTAAAAATGGAGTTTATATGTAAAATTTATCAATAATGCAATTTTATAATTAATAACTTTTAGTTAATTTAATATCATTAATATATATATTTAATATTAAAATTTATATAAAATACATTTTATTCAATTTTTTGTTAAAGTAATAAAGGAATACTATTTTATTTTTGAGATAATTAAAAATAATCAATTGTATAGAAATAAACAATTAATTAATTTTTATTTACTTCATGATCACAGTTATGTCTCAAGGTCAGCCTCCTTCCCAAGTAACATCCAATCTACCTCAAGTACCCTTTTCATCACAACAGCCACAATCTTCTATGAACAAAGTGAATATGGATAAGCGTGAACGTCCAGGCAGACAACAAGTGTATCAATCTGATAAAGCACCACCTGCACCCTTCCCTGGTGCTCATGTAGTACCTCAACATCCACAGCAACCTACTCAGCCGCAACCATCGACACATGTTCCCATGCAACAGACTCCCATGGATGGCTCTTCACAGATATCAAAAGAACAGCAACATCGAAAGGTACCAACGCCAAGAGGAAGAGAGGAACAACATTCTGAGCTCAGACAGTTCGCTTCAGATTTTAAATTAGCTGATCAACAGACGACTCAAGAGGTACAACAGCAACAATCAACGCTTGGTAGAAAACCACATCCTCAAGAAGCACATTTATCTCAAGTTCCACCTATGGTGAGATATTCAATTATGAATAAAAAATGGAAGGATGAATCTCTTAAAATTTATTCTTTATTCAAAAAAGTTTGTCATGATACATTTTATCTAAATTTTTATTTATTTTAACTTTCTAGAGATTTATCTTTTTACATACATTGAATGAATAACTTTTTATTATGGATTTTTTTCTGATTTTTTTTTTTGTTTATTATGATTTTTAGTTACCAGAAGATGTGTTATCAAATGCTCCAATGAATGAATCTATAAAAAAAAAACGATTTCATAAATAATTTTAATATAATTTATGTACAAAATCATAAAAAAGATTTAGTTTGTATACGCGATTATTGAAATTGGAAGCTAGTAATGTTCGAAAGATCAACACCAGTTATGAATGAATCAGGAAGAAAGATCATTTTGATATTATTTTTTTTTCAACCTATTAACTTTTCTTATAGATTTAAATATTTGACGTTTGAATTTAATAGCTTTCATGAAAAAAATTATAAAAGTAAATATTTATGTAGTTATAAATCATAAAAATAATTCTTAAAAATATTAACTTCCAATTATCAAAACAATTTTATGTAAGAAGATAAAAATTAGATTTTAATGTGATAACTGTGATAGAATACTTTCATGAAAGTTCTAATCGTTAAATATGATTATAGAATGTTAATGTAAGTGTATTTAAAAGAATAAAATTTTTTTTTAATTTTTATTTGTTTTTTTTTTCTTTCTTAAATGTTTGTAAGTTGTCCGATTTATTCCTCTAGGAAATAACCTTAATAAAATATTGCATTATCGATTTGAAACATTTATTTAAATAATGTTAATAATGTTTTAATGATTTTGGTTGTACTAATGAAAGATAATTAAAAATTTTCCAATCTATTCTTAATATTGATTTATATATTTAAAAAAATTGAACTACAATTTTTTTTATATTTTTATAGATTCATAAAAAACGATTATTTTCATAGTTGTTGATGTTTAAGTAAAATATTAGATAAAAAAGGTATTGATGATCACTGGTAATTATAAAGATAGGATGACATATTTCGATTTTTCAAATTTCTTTAAATAAACTATCAGGTTCAAAGTTAATCATTTTCTGTAAAAATTTATAAAATAAATAAAAATATGACAACTGTCAAAACAAAAAATTAACTGGAAATACTTACAAATTATACGTATAGGTCTAAATTACTAGAAATACTGACTATAACATTTTTGTTTATACAAAATATATTACATTTTTATTATATGCACTGTATATTATTTAAAAACTTTTTTTGAATCAGGGCCCATCACATCATCAACAACCACATTCTCATAACTCAACATCACAAACAGTATCTCAACCATTACCTCAACAACAGCAACCTTATCAACAACCCCATCAGTCACCAAGTCAGGAAGAGCTAGTAGTGATAAATAAACCTCCATGTTCAATGCCTGTTCAACCAACAAGTCCATCTCAACAGCAAGTACAAACACAAGCTCCACCTTCACAGTCATCACAATCTCAGCCACAAATTCCACAATCAGTTCCTCCACTTCAACAAACACAAGAGGATTCAGGCATGGAGAAGATAACAGCTTCTTTTAAGAAATCCAAATTAAATCCAAATGCTAAGGAGTTTAATCCAAATGTTAAGCCTTTTACTCCTGTAAGTACAAATTTATAATTGAATTCAAATAATATAATTTATTTAATTAAATTACAAGTATAAGTTTTATCAAATAAATATTATATTTAATATAAATATATGTATATATAATATAAATATAAAGTAAATTAATAAATAATAAAAGATGTTCATAGTTAAAATATCATGAAACTTAAATATAGTAAATAGAATATTGTAAACTTTTTTAATTATAAATTATTTTATAAACGTGTTTGATTCAGAGATCTCCTAGTACACCAACTCCAAGTAGACCTCATACACCTCAAACACCACAATATGCAGCAGCTACAATGTCTTCTGCTGTAGTAATGCCTGCATTTATAATGCAAAGTCAACCACCTACAGCATTCACTCAACCTCCAGCTCAACCAGTAACAAGGTTTCGAAAGAATCAATATCTAGGTATTGCAACTAGTCTTTTTTATTAACCAATTAAAGTAATAATTAAATATACTTGCTTAACATAGTATTTCATACATTTTTATTAAATATTCTTTTTTATTTTTCTTTATTCTTTATTAAATTCTTTATTAAATTCTTTATTAAATAACTATATTTACACATTTTCATTAAATAAACTTATGCATATATGATGTATGTATGTGCATACGTAAGTATGTAAGCATGTATGCATACATTACAGTGTAAATAATTTAAATATTTAAATTTAAGATAATATTATATATTATCTTTATAAATAAATCAAATTTTGTTCGATACTTTAATATGAAATTTCATTATCTTAATATTAAATTGATAAAATCGAGTCCCTCATTTAATAGAATTGAATAAAATAATAAAATTAAAAATTTATAATATTAATTTACTTTGCATGTACATATGCATCAATTATATTTTTAATTTTGTAATGTAGAATGAAAATAACTTTACATTAATTTATAACTATAAAAAATGTTAAAAAGCAAAATATAGAAGCATCATATTAAATGTTAGAAATAAATTTAAATATAACTTTATAATCTGTGCAGTAGATATGAGTACAATAAATTGAAGTAATTAAAAGTTACAAAGCAAAACATTTAGTTTTTAACGAAGATAAATACTATTTCTAAATTTTACACATTGTTCCAATTTTCCATGGTTCATATCACAAACTTTCAGCATCTGTATTTCAAAGAGTTAAACCTATAACTGAAGAGACATTTGATTTCTTCAAATATTTCACTTACATTTATAAAGAACAGTTTAGTTATTATTTATTTGAGTGTCCAACTTTATGATTGATTTAAATCAGAATTATTATCTAGCATATCAAGTATTGAAATAATATTGTAAATCAAGTAAAATAATGTAAGAATACTATGCTGTTCTTTCATTTTCTTAAAAAAACATTCAAGTAAAGTAATAGAGAATAATTATTTTAATTTTTATTAATATTTTGTATATACTAGGTTCTGTGTCTTGTCAACCATTTAAACTAAAAATGTCATAAAAAACGTTATTATTTTATACTATATAAAACATTCCATATAATAGATAAATACAATACTGATAAAACAATAGTTTTTTCATAACGTTTCATTCTCCACAAATTACAGATTTTTAACTATATTTGAAACAAAGTAGTTTGTGGTTGCTATAATACTAATAGGTGCTCAAAAAGAGAGCTTATTCATATTTTTCGTATATAGTCTATAAATATTTTGTCAATAAGTTTTTGTATTATACTTCTAAAAAATATTGAGGAAAACCATATTTTATTACCTTTTACTTGTTCTGATAAATAAATGGCTCATACAGGAATTTTCATTAAATCTATGATTGTATTAGGAACTTTAAAGTAGATTAACTGCTACTTCCTTAAACTGATGTTTATATTAATTTCATTGTGACTTATTTCGAAATCTCACTAAGTCTTTATACTATTATATCTACTTAAATTCAATACTTATGCAGTAACTTGCTAACCATCCACTTTATCATTAACCATATCATGTTTATCACTGCTAGTTATAGTCATCCTACAACTGTAATTTCTTTACCTTTTAGATATTATATATTATTTATATATATTTATATATTATTTATTAGTTCATTTCTTTTTATATATCAGTATTTATAATATTATTAATTCGTTTAACAATAATAAGATAATACAAATATCATGAGCCAATATTTTATTGCAATTTAATAAAATTAGAAAATTATTAAATTGTGTTGAATTCCATGAATATACATTCATTACAAAAATGGCTTTCTTCAATCCTCATATGTAATAATTTTAATTAATTAGAATGGCAATATTCTCATTGTAAAACTTTTAACAATGATATTTTTAAAAAACTGCTGAAGCTAGTTTATTTAACCTAGGAGATCTAATTTTGTATAGGAAGAACATGATCTTTGAATTAGAAAAGAATTGATATTTTGATTTATCGTAATAGTTCTCTTTTTTGTATAATATTCTAATAATTCTAATAATATTTAATAATTTTTCTATTGAGTCTTTCTAATGATTGGTTATCCATCTTAGTACTTTTTGACTTAATACCTGCTTGAGTAATAATTATGTTTTGCGCACTCCCATAACAATACTTGCTGCACATATTTGCATATAATCCATCTAGTTGGTATACATCTTTTATACCATGTAATTATCAATTTCTCTTTGACAAAACAAGCGCTAATAAATAACCAGTGGCAAAGATACAAATCTTCATCATTTCCGTTTTATTTTTCTCATCTATACATTCTCAAATGTGCACCAATTTGCACATTGTACTATGATCACAAATTCTATGCGTTAAAAAAATTATCATTATTAATATAGAATTAGTTCATGGATACGTGCATTTTCACTGCCACTTCTAACGTAAGTTTCTTATAATTTGCGCTACAGGAACGGGTACTGTAAATTCAAGAAACAAAGAACTGCAGAATGAGAAGCTTAATATCGGCAATGTTGTTTCCGGACTGCCCGCGTTATTCCGACTTTCAGCGGTTTATTGTACAGGCTTTAACGACAGAATATTTCAAAGACATTGTGACCCTATCCACGAAGACATATTATCTCTTCGGATATTCTGGCCGCGCTAGTGACGGACAGCTAGAATTCTTCTCCTGTCGGGTGTCCAGCTTAATTTATGTAAATTTGAGAGCTCGAAATATGCTTCTAGTATAGCGCTAACGATTTTTACATAAATAATTTTTATTTATTTATAAAAATGTTAACTTGTATATAAAAAACCTTGTAATAAATAACTTAAATAAAAAGTCGTCATGTACCCAGTTTTATAAAAAAGCAAATTAATTCACAGATAAAGAAAAGTCGAGATTATTTTTATTATTATGAAATATATTGGCTAAATCAGTATTTTAAGTAATTTAATCTTTTATATTTCAGTCCCTATGATGCAACATCGTGCGCCAGATGTAGCATCACAAATGCAAGTAGCCGCTGCAACGGGACAACCACTACTAGCCCCAGCACCTTTGCACCCACCCTTCCAACTGCCTTATTCGGGCCAACCGACATATGGAGCCCAAATGGTGAGAATGGTGCCAGCACCACCACCACCACCACACATGACTGCCAATCCATATCACCATCATCATGAATCACCAGGACCTCAAGCTCCTGGGATACAATATATGAATCCACACGCGCATCCCCATCCACATGTGAGCCAGCAACAACCAAACCAGACCCCATCGCCAGCAAATCCTAATCCCCCGCATACACCTGGTACTTACAATCCATCAGGTAATACGACAAACATTTACAATTTAAAAATAAAAAATATGTAATAATTGTTGTATTATTTTAAATTAAATACTTTAAAATTATATAAAAAATTTAGAACAATATAAGAACTAATAATAATTTATTTAAATATTAAAAATTGACTGGTTTTAAATATTTTTCAGCTTAAATAATCGGATCAAAAAATAAATATGTACAAGAAATAAAATAAATTTCTATTATTATTATAAATATGTTTAATATAAATATAAATAATTCTAACATTTTTAAATATTGTGAATAATTTATATGAAGTTTTGAAATAGATAATTAGATTAGTAAAATTACGTGTTTTTGCATTAAACATATCATTTTATCTTTTTTAATAGGTACACCTCAACCATCATACCCACAACCGCCTCCGCAAAGTCATGCGCCAACGGGATATCCTATAATGTGTCCAATAATCCCACCGCATATACCTATACCTCCTCAACATATGCAATACATACCTCCCCAACCACCACCGGGTCAACAGACTATACCAGTTATCTTACCACACACTCAGTAGTCTCGCGCTTTCCCGGGCAGACAGCAGGAGCAACTGCGACACAGCCGACGACACGGATATCCTTAAGTCTTCGTTTCTGAAGATGAACAAACGAACATGATGAATGTTTACTGCGATATTATCGAACGGATCTGCTAGTGCCAGGGAGTGTTAGATAAACCAATAAAACTATGAATATAAATATATACTTCAGAAGTAATACAACGACGATAATGAAATAAGCAAATGTTGCAAAGATACTTTAATCAGTGTTGAGCAACAAAGATTGAAACATAAATTCTTTATATTTTCTAGATCAATGTCCATGTTTAATTCTCTTGATCATTGAAATTTCCTTCTTTTCTCCTATTCTTTTGTATAATTTTTCTGTTTTAAAATGGAAGATTTTTCACTGATCATTATTTATATACAATACATATCTACTGTCAGCTGCATTAAGAACAGCCAGTACTATCGTTCAAAAAATTTGAATTCATTATGTTCTTAAAAAGAATAAAAAATATTATCTTCAGTGCCGCATAGAAAATAATGCAAAGAGTATCAATGACTCTTAAAAGTATTTTTTACTATGACCAAAAGATATAGTTTTGAAAGAAATTGAGTCCCTGCAGTTCACAGTGTAAGTAACTGCATCAAATGGAGCTCATGGTTAAAAAAATTAATTTTTTCATTTTTAAAATTGATAATTACAAAATTCATTGATGTTTCTAATTCTGTGATGCAAATAATGGAAATAACTTCAAAATCGTAAAAAAAAAATGGGAAATCAATTTAATGATAGATGTATGTTATTCAAAAGCCCGAATTCTACTTTATGGATGTTATGCATATACCAAAATTAGACAAGGGCAAAAATTCAGAAAGAAAAATTGAACCACAAAATGACACGATGTCATTTCAGAATAGTGGTTTATTAAAAAAAAAAGGAAAACAAAAATTAGAAAGTTTTTACAAGATTCTAAATGCCTTTTAGAAAAAATCTTAAATGATTTAAATTCAAAATTTCCAAATAGACAGAGTGTCAAGAATTTGTGCACACAATTATCAAAAATGTTTGTGAGAAATAAAGAAAAAGATCACTGAAATATGTTTTAAAATAAACGACATTCGATGAAAAAAAGAGAGCTATGAAGACTCGTTAATTTAAAAAAAATAAGAAAAATAAAAAATGTATGAGCATTGAAAAATACGTATATCGCAATATTAATATGTATGGAGTGATAGTAGAGTAAACTACTTGTTGATATAGAATTTTGTTAAATGAGAGAAAGAAAACTTTCGTACAAAAACCGATGCCTGCATTTTATATCAAATACTATAAAAGGAAAAAATAGATGTTATATCTACATCGAGTTCAACACACTAACAATATATAAAGAGAATAAACATAATTTAGTTATTCTTCGAAAATAATCGTTGAATTAATAATTAAAAATAGAATTATTTTAACTATAATATGTATGATCAGAATAAAATCTGCAGGTTTTTGTCATTTAAAAATTCAAATATTGAATTTGTATAAAGTCGAAAACATTCATTATACTTATATTACAATGACAATCTTACTTGGTAAAACTAATTTTCGAATATCACGGTAATATTTTTCTCGTTTATTTTAAAAAATAAATCAACTTTTAAAACAAAATATTCTTAATTAAAATATATTAAAATAATAATAAATATCTCGTAACACGAATTTATTTATTCAAAAAACAATAATTGTTGAAGTATACGATATCGACTAACAGAATGAAACGATATTTTACGACCTTAGACCTAGTCGTGTAAATAAAATGAGTTAGAAAGTCAAGAACCGACAGAATATCACATAGCGTGGCATCGTTAAACAAAACTTTTATATTGAATTAAAAGAAAAACATTAAATAAATTCATTAAGAACCAAGTCTTTAATTTTTTATACCTACCATCATAAAAAATATTTTCCTGAAAGGCATTCTATATTAATAATAATTATGCATAAATAATTTTTATAAATTATATAAGCTCGGTTTTTAATTTTGAATATAATACGAAATGTACAATTTTTTTTAATTACATATTGCATGTAATGCAGATGTTTATAAATATATTAATTAAGCACATGAAATACATATGTAGATCATTTAGCATTAAAAATTTTTTTAATACAAGTTTTATATTATTTAATCTTTAAATTGTTGACAATGACTCAAGAATTTTATTATTTTTTAAATATCTTTATAACAAGTTCCTGCATTTAATTGCTTTAAAATAAATTATGCATTCATATTTATTTTAAATTTATTATATAAATATAAAATGTTTCTGGGCATACAAGTGGGTGTGATTATTTTCATTAAACAGACGTAAAACATTAACTTTCTAATGTAATTTTTAAAAATCTTAATATATTAAAATTTCGGTTAGTCTCTAAATCAGATAAGAAAACGAATGTTTGTAAATTTCCAAAGATGCAGAAAATTTATTTTAATTGTGACCTGAAGTAATCAAATAAATATTAGTCAACAAAACTTTTAATAAATTTTATTCATCCTTAAGACAATTAACCAAAAATATATTAGTCAATATATTAAGTTGCACAATAGAACTTAACATTGACTATCGTCTAATAATTATATTTAGGGTATAATTAATAATAATTATATTTAACTTAAACTAATAATAAATTTTTTAAATTTATAATATTAAAATATTACATTCAATTTCTTTTTCCATTTGTTTTTATTACATTTTTTTAGAATTAAAATTTTCATTTAAGCTAGAAATATAACATACAAAAATAAAAATTTTCATCACTTCATTTAGGTCTATTACTTAATTGTATTATTCTAGGTATGGTATATCTTTAAATAAAATTAATGTTTGCAGCGCTTTATGTTTCAGAAAATTAATATCTTTGAATACTTTTCATGTAATGTTATATGTATAAGTTATTTAAATAATTTTATTAAATGACTGTTTAATTGTACGGAATATTATCCATTTAAATATAATCCATTTCATTTATTTAGTCATTTTATTATTTACCTTAACAAAATTTAATATAATTACTATTTAAATAGTATTTAATATAACAAATTAAAATTATTTTTTTATAAATATATATTATTACTATTAAAGTAGATATAATTTAATTAATATATATTTGCAATAAAGAACCAAATTATATAAAACATGTTAATATAATAAATTTTATATTTGTAAAAATTACTAATATCAAATAAAAAAAAATTTGTAGAATCAAATAAGAATTAATAAAAAAAATAATATTAATTCGTAGTCAAAAATTTAATTGTAACAACTTTTTAAAAATTATAAATGTTTTTATATTTTTCAAGTAATACAAACAATAAAAATACTAACACAGTAACATAACTTTAAATAATAAATGTAAATTTTATTATATATATATCAAATAATTCAGGTTTACGAATAAAAACAGTACAAAAAAATAAAATCTGTGATTTCAAATTTCAAATAATATAAGTTACAATATTTTAATTATTTAAAAAAATTATTTCAAATTTCAAAAAATTATAAAAGATAAGTGTTTAAAATTAATGTTTTTATTTAAATGTGATAAAGCATTTCATATATGTGGTTTATGTAATTAACGATGTCAGAAGTTAGTATATTTGTTGGGGCGTCAATATTCATAAAAATAAATATCATTGCACTTTGTAGACCGTTGATTATAATGAAATCAGCTCTTTGTAAATTAACAATTAATGATTACATTTAATTTAAGAAGTAAAGATAAGTATAATTTTTATTACTGATAATGATATTATAGTAAACCATATTTCGTAAATATAATATTAAATATAATATAATATTCTAATATTAAAATTAAATAATATTAATATTAAATAATATAATATTAAATTTAAAGTTAATATTAAATATAATATAATATAATATAAAATTAAAAGTTAATATTAAATATAATATAATATAATAAAGTAAATATAATATTTCGTAAATATAATATATAAAATAAATTTATATTTACAGTTAATATTTATTTTGTTTCTTTTGTAATTATTAATTTATATTTGCAAATAATATGTAGTATTAGTTAACAGTACGATTAAAATGAATATGTACAAGATACAAATCTCGTGGAAGTATATATTCTTATAATTACACGATTTTTTTATTAAATATTTATTTTTATTAAAATATAAATTTATAGAATAACTTTTTAATAAAATATAAAAAATGTTTGTTTATGAAATAAGTATATATCAAAAGGTTACTGACAGTCTTACGAATTTTTTTTAAAGAATAATAATTGTTCTATGAATGATTGATATCTCTATATTTAAAATGAAATGCAGTTATAGATTTTTTGCTGCAGTTTTTGCAATTCAATGTACCGTTTTGTCTAATGATTTTGTAGTATAACTTATAACTTATAACTTATAACTCTAACTTATCTCATTAAATGATTTAAAATATTTCTTAATATTTTAAATATATATTTTAAACAAAATCTTAATCCTAAGTTCTATAATAATAATAATAATAGTATTAATGGGATATTACTTAAAAATATATTAAGTAAATTGAATTTGAATAAAATATTATATGTACATGGTAGATTGTTTTAATATGAAATTAGGTAGATGTCAGTAATTGTTCTATGATATATGCTATTACATTTTTAATATTAACTTTATTAAAATCAATAGATATATTCTGAAATCTTTAATTGGAAAATAATTTAGTATTAAATGATAAATACTTTATCGACATATTAGAGTACATTTCTTGTAATGTAATCTATTTTTTGTACACTTTAATATTCAATCATATTTCATTTGGTAACATTAACTGGCTACTGGTATTAATAATAATAACGGGTTCCACGATATTACAAATTTATCAATAATGTTCTGAGATTTAAATATTGAGCTAATAATTACAATTATTTTAAAGCACAGATTTTTATACATAAGTTTATACTGGTCAATAAGTAATAATTGTTTACATATATGAATTTTTTTTGGTGGCTCTACAAATCCTAGTATATATTTCTTTTCTTTTTATTATATTTTCCTTTATTTATTTTATATTTATACTATATTTATACTATATATACAATATAACTATATAAATAAATATAAACTATATAAATAAAAATACAAAAATATATACTATATACTATATAAATATAATATATTTATACTATATTTATTTTATTATATTTTACTTATTATATTTTTATTTCAGTAAATAAATAAAGTATTAACAAAATATATCTACGCATTTTCCATTATAATTCATATTTCCAAAACTACACATAAAATATAAAAGTTATAGCATAATTATTTACAATAATTAATTTGTGCAAAAAGCTGTTTCAAATTCATGATCTGATATCTGTAAGAAAATTATTGATTAGAATTATGCCCGTGTATTAAAAAATAAATCAAAAATTAAAATTTACCTTTTTCCGTTTTAATTTTTTTATTAATGCTATATCTTTTGTCAAATCCTGTAAATCTTCTTCAGTTATAGCAATTTTACGCTTTTTTACATTTTCATTATTTATTTTTTTACTTTTTTTTTTTTCTCTACGTTTTTTTTTTTTTAATTGTTTTTCGGATTTACTTCTTTTAGATTTAGTCCATGCTTCTGTATTTTTAAATTTTTTCTTTTCCTTTTCAAACCAAATACCTGTATCTTGATATTTTTTCAATTTTTGTAATCTGACCGATTCCCTTTGTTTATTTTTATATGAAATTAAATTTACATCAACATTAGCTGCTTGAAAATGTAATAAATCTCGCCCTTTCAATTCTGGCATTCGTGGTACTTTTAGTAATCCAAATCCCATAAATACTTTTCCTAAATCTAAATCTTTTATTCTTAAAATTAGACTACACTCGTGTTTTTGATAGGCTTGAATATATGAAACTGCAGCTCGATTTGCTTTATCAAATAAAAGTCTGTCTGCTTGTTGTAAGTTCCTCATATACTGTAAACAACTTTCTATAAACATTTTTTCAATATCTAATTTGAATAGTTTTAATTCTACTTTCTGATTTCTTTTTATAAAATCAATATAAGCATCCTCAGATTCAGAGAGCAGTAACAAAGCATTACCTGTATGTCCTATTCTTGCAGTTCGACCACATCTAAAATAAATATAAATTTATTATGCTATTCATAATAATTCACAATGAATTATTTTTTATATTAAGAACCTGTGAACAAAACTACTTGCAGTACTTGGTGGATCATATTGGATAACCCAATCAACTTCAGGAATATCAATTCCACGGGCCATTACATCTGTACATACTAATAAACCACTTTTAAGGCTTTGAAACTCTTCAAAAAGTTTATGTCTTTTCTTTTTCATTTTACCATGTAAAGCTAAAACTTTTATAGGTGCTAGTAAACTTTAAATAAACAATTTAATTTTCATTAATGTTTAAATTGAGCAGTGTTAAATAAATCATTATTTTACTTACAACTTTATAACACAACTAAAATAATCAACACATGCACACGTAGAAAAGAAGATCATATATTTTAAATTAATTTTGTTACTTTTTATAAAATGAATTATAAATGCAAGTTTTTTATCTGCATCAATTATTGTGTAGTAGTTATATAAATTTAAAGGTGTTGAATAACCTTCTGTTTCTTTTATTGATACAAAAGATGGATTTCTTAATCCAGCTCTTACCAATTGCTCTAGTTCTTTAGTCTGTGTTGCAGAAAATAACCCTGTTCTTCGTAAACGAGGTAAGAAACTTAGTATTCTATTAATCTTTACAGAAAATCCTAAATCTAATAGTCTGTCAGCTTCATCTAAAACTAATAGCTCCTAAATAAAGAATAGATTTTAATAGAAATACTAAAAATAAAAATATGGTTTTAAAAATAAATAAATAATTACTAAAGATTTAATAGCTGTTGATAAATTAATTTCTTTACAATTGCTTAATAGATCTTCTAATCGACCTGGTGTAGCTATGATAATATTTGCACCAAGTCTTAATTGAGCAATATCTTCCATAATTGTTAATCCTCCTACTACCAATATTTGTTTTAAATTTGAAATTCTCTTAAGAAATTGTGCTAATATCTTACTAATTTGTATTGCTAATTCTCTTGTTGGTGAAATTATAATTGCACCTATTTCAAATTTTTTCCATTTTTCTGGCCTTTTCTATTTAAAATTACAATAAATTACTTTTAGAATCATAAAATAAAATTTTTTTAAAAAATATTAAATTTAAAACAAGTATTATTAATTTACCTATTGTAATTTGATATAATATAATGCAAAATAGAGATAAAAATTAAAATTAAAAATATTTACATATATTCATAAATGTAATTACCATTAACAATTCTAATAATGGTATGAGAAAAGCAAGAGTTTTTCCACTTCCAGTCACAGCTTCAACAGCAACATCATTTCCTTGTAGCAAAAGGGGAATGCAAGCAGTCTAATAATGTATTTCATAAGAAATATAAGTTTAAATAATTATAATTTATTGTTGTTTTATTAGTATAATTTATTATTGTAAAATCAATACTTGTACTGCAGTTGCCTTGTAAAATTTTAACTCGTCCAGGGTTTCCATAACAGAATTGCTTAATTTTATATTTAAATTTCGCCATTTTTGTGAAGTCATATTACAAAAATCACATTAATTTTTAATAATGAGAATAAAAAAGGATAAATATAATGTATATAAGAATTAACACGATTGTAAATTGAGGTTATTTGAATTGGAATTCTAGATTCTGTAAAGAAAAATAACTTTAGGCAAGCTCCTTATATTTGGATATAGTACGGGTTTCCAGGGGTACATGAAAGTTAATTATAAATAATGAATATAAAATTAAAAAATTTAATTTAATTTTAAATTAAATTTAAAGCTTTTACATAAAATGTATAAAATATAAATATAGGCAATAATTAATTTTCATTTATTTTTCATTATTGAAGAATGTTAATTATAATTATTGTAAATATTTGTATCTAAAATGTATTAAAGTATATTTTTTAACATTGAAATAACTATTTTAAATAAATCTATTTTATCCTATAAAAATTAACTAGTTAAAATATTTAACTTTATTAATGTAAAAAACCATACCTCAGTCACATAATCTGTATTAAATATAAAATAATTTTATTGTAAATTAATAGATTCATATAATATAAATAAAAATATAAATATTGATGCACTTTATTCGATTTATGTTACAAAATGTTTAAAGTTTACTGTTTTTGAATATTTTATAATATATTTTATAGGATACGTATTTTAAAAATATATAAATAAAATTTTTAGATTTATTAATATTCTTTGCCTTTATGAGTACCAATCAGAAACCTGTACATAATGTGTAAACATGAGAATTAAAAAATTAATTTAAGAGTCAAATAAAATAAGATTTAGGTATATTTTATAATAATTGTTACAGTGGCCATTTATAAAAATTTATAGAATATCATTTTTATTATCCTTAATTACTTTTATGATTTAATATGTATAACAGTAATTATTTACAAGTCTACTAAATAACCATACTGATTTAAATACAGCAGCACAAGTTATAATTTTTTATTTAATGTAAGTTAGACAATACTTATCGTATTAAAGATAAATTCAATTTGCAGTTATAAGGAATCATTCAGCGAATGTAAATGATGTATACAATAAATAATTGAAGTTGATTGGTCCTCGGGATATATATAGAAGTATTGACATTGTGCATAATTTAAGTAACTAAAATTCTTGGTAAAATGTTATATTTTATTCTATTTAAATTAAATAAGAGAATAACCAATGAAGACTAAATATTAAACATATAAAATTGAAGCTTTCAAAGTTAAATACTTTAATGCTAAATAAAAATAATAAGTATTTGTAATTTCTTGAAATTTAATTTATGATAAAAATTCTAAAGTGATATTTACACTTTTTAAATGTAATTTTTTACTTTACAAACATAATTTGTATATGAAAAACATTACTTTCAATATGGAAGATCAAGAAAATAAACCAATGTGGTTATTAGAATTAGAAAGTAGAAAACATAAGGTATTGATTTTTTTTATTATTTTTAACATAATATACATTTAGATACAGTATTACCCGTATTATCTGTTGTTTTTTAATACTATTTTATTTTTATAAATATTACTCTTTGAACATTTGTATATTGTTAATTTAATATATAAAATTATTCAGAATCATCTACTTAATAATTTATTATAGAATAATAAATATTATTTTAAATAAAATTTATAGCCTAGATTAGCTCATGAAACTGGAGCAGGTGCTTCTTGTTTAAATTGTAAATTAATCTGCCCTGGATTAGATTTGCATTTTTGGAGAAAAATATGTAAAAATTGTAAGTGCAGAGGAGATGATCATGATATTGATGATGACTTTCCACAGTTTAAATTAATTTTTGGATTAAATATAAAAAAAAAAAATAATCAATTTGTATGTAAGTAGTCATGATCATAAATAATTATTACGTATTATCGTTCTATCACATTACGTATTATCACATTATCGTTCCTTTTCAGTACTACAAGTAAATGATAGACAAGAACTACAATCTGAAGTATCATTTGATTGGATTCCACCTAATACAACAAAGGAATTAGCTGCAGATTATATGAAAGCTTTACCACTTGAAAAATTACCAATTAAAGGTTCAACTGGTGCTATCTTAAGAAAACAACAACTTCAAAAACAATTACCTTTGTATGATATTGATTATAAAGCTTGCGATGAACTTAGTGAACAGGAAAGAAAAGAGTTTGAAAAATATTTGGATAATTTAAAAAATTGTGCGGGTCAAGGAAAAGTTGGAAAGGTATTATATATTTCTGTATTAGTTCTTTAATAAATTATTTTAAGAGATAACTAAATGTATATTAACAAATAAATATTTTACAATACATGTACATATATAGTATTAAAACTGTATATATTGAAACATTTAAAACAATAATTTGTATTTTTCAAAGTAATTTTTTTAATTGGAATTAATAACTATTTCAGATTTTAAATATCATTTTGTACTCTAATACATAAAATTAAAATTATTCAAATATCATTCTAATATTGATACTAATATAATTTTTATTTTCCAGTTGACAAATGTGCAACCTTTTAATCAATCATTGATAACTCCAGTAAATGCAACTGATGTTAAACAACTTAGTCCTCAATATAATCAACATTTATCAAATCCAAATAGCATATTAAATGACGATACACATAATAGTTTTATTTGGAAACTGTCCCAAACACATATGAAATCTAATTTATTATGTATACCTAACAATGATAATATTCTGTTAACTTCTAATATAGAAAAAATAAAAGTACCATATTTACAACCTCTTAATGAAATTCAACGACTAAGACAATATCACTATTCTTTGTCAAATATTTCAAATCCTAATAACTTATCTGGAGCCACTAATGTACCAAGCGATTATTATTTACAAACCAGTATAACAAATTCTAATAAACAAAAAACATGTTTTTCAGAAGAGAATAAAACATCTTATGAATTGAAATATTCTAAAAATCCAAATTCTTTTAAAAATGAAGAAGATGCAAAATGTAAAACATATAAGGCTTCAAAACCCGTTTTAAATGATTTGCAAATACGGATTGAAAAAACAAATAGTCAAAGTGAGCAAAATTTTGAACTTTTAAATAACTCAAGATCTAATGCCTCATATACTAAACAAATGCTTTCTAAAGTTTTTGTACCACAAAGTGCTGTAAATGCTAGTACTATTGTTGGTAGTAATTTAAATGAAAAAGAATTAATGTATATTTGTGACAAACCCTGTAATAAGTATAGTAATAGTCAGAATACACTTGTATCAAGAGAATTAGAATGTATAAGGTAAAATAAAAATTATATATTAAAAAAAATTACTTTTTCAATTGTAGTATATATTAAAAAGAAACTAATTTTATTTGTTATATTTCAGTCATCCTTCATTAATTCTAAATTCTAAACAAATAATGAGAAATTTCGATCAAATCAAACCTTTTGAAAATAAACCGATTAGCTTGAGTAAAAGTAATAAAAATGAATTTCCCTCAAAAACGCTGCATAAACCATCGGACAATCTTCAAGCTGAACTTAGTATTTCTTCACTCCCACAGTCAAGTATAATTTATTCAAAAAATTTAAATAATCCTATCTTTGCAGAAAAAGCAACCAGTGCTTCAATTACTTGTCAAAATCTAGAGAACCTTAAGATATTAGACGAAGAAGTGGAAGGATTGATAATGCACGATTCTAAGTTAAATCAATGTCAGAAATGTGAAGAAGATATACATTGTGGAAATGTTATTATCACAGCAGAAAAAATTAAGGATGCTGTTTGGCATCCAGGCTGTTTTGTATGCTCTACGTGCAATGAACTTCTTGTAGATTTGGTTTATTTTATTTACAAACGTAAATTATATTGTGGAAGAGATCTTGCTAATCTATTAAAAATTCCAAGATGTTTTGCCTGTGATGAGGTAAATTGTAATTATTATTAGTGCTTCTAAAATATTTTTATAAATAAAAAATAATCTTGTAATTTAATTATAAAATAGCTCATATTTGTCCGAGAATATACAGTAGCTGAAAATCATAATTATCATGTGAAACATTTTTGTTGTTGGGATTGTGATATCCCATTAGCTGGAAAACAATATATTTCAGAAAATGATAAACCTCTTTGTTTACCTTGTTATCAAAAGAATTATGCTAAAACTTGTAATACATGTAACAACGTTATTGCTGCTAATCAACAGGGAGTGACTATAAAAAACCTTAATTTTCATGCAACAGACTATTGCTTTTGTTGTTTTATATGTAAAAAAAGCCTTCTAGGAGGTCAAATAGCTGTAAAAAAGAATAAGCCTCTCTGTAGTAAGGATTGTATTGTAGAACTTTAAATCTAAATAACTTTAAAATGATAAAATATAAAATTATAAATTAATGTATTGTTAAATAAAATTACATTTTGTATTTTGTAATAAACAATAATAAAATATTGTATACAATCTAAGATATAATGATCGAAATCTCTTTTTTCAAATATGTATAGCAAATTATAAGCAAATATTTAATTATAAAACTATGTAGTAAGTCATATGTTATTCAGAATCACTATCAACTATTGCCTTGATTCTTTTAACTGAAGAGCAAAATTTTTGATTTGGGAATGCAGGTACTTCTGATTCTATGAGCAAGTCTTGTGTATTATTACCTGGAGTGCTATGAGCTACTTAAGATGGATTATCATTAATTACATCTTAAATATAAATATTAATTATAAAATTTAATTTAAAAAAGCTTACGTTCTGAAATAATACTTTTTGAATCAAATTGCTTAATTTTTTTTTTAGTGTCATTCATTATTCTAAGTTTTTTACACTTTTCTAAAGTTGGTTTTTTTACTATTCCATGTTCTTCTAAGAATTTATATAGATATCTTACTTTAGCAGTATCTGTTTTGCAATCTTTGAATATCGCTTGATAACAATGAACCGTAATCCCAGCAGCCTGAATAAATTTTTTCAACTTATTTATCTTCTTATTTTGAAATTGCTAAAAAAATGTTTTTATAGAAGTAATTAATAATAAATTCAAAAACAAAATTAAATATATTTTACTTTTTTTTAATATTATTATTAATTATTAACTTTGTTGAAACTTCCCTGATATAATTAAATAGTAATAGAAATTAATAAAACCGCAATTTCTAATAAAGAAAAATTAACAATAATTCTTTTCATTGAATATAAAATATATTATACAAAATTCGTTTAATTTATAATTCTTTTAAAAAGATATTAAAACAATATAAATACTATTGTATATTTTTCAAAAAAGTTTTATTAAAAATAGTTTTGGGATATATGAAGACCTATTTTCCAAATTTATGAAAGACATACTATAAAGTAAATAATACATTTTAAATTAAAATAAATGCATAATTTGAAAATATTTGTTAAAAGAAATGAAAAAACTACTTAATATTCAAAATTTTTGTAAATAAATAAAATAATATATTCTGAAATTTTATTTGTATATTATATTTTCATAAAATTATTCATTCCAAAACTAGTGAAATTTCAATAACGATTAGAAAATGTTTTAATTTCTGTAATAATTAATCTTTCAAGTTTTAAGAATAATACAAAAACTTACACTGTACTTATACATTTTTCCATTTATAATGCTATTGTATTCATTAAATGTTTCATTTTGAGAACTTTCATTCTTTGATTCATCTGTATTATTTGAATTTTTTAATTGTACAAGATCTTTATTTACTTTTTTATTATACTTCCGATAAATATTTAATTTAAAAGATTCTTTTGTTTGTTCTTTTTTATGATCTAATAATTCATTTAATATTTTCTTAATTTTAGGTAGTCTGCCACAAGGACAACCTCTAGCTCTAATTTTTGTATGTTTTAAACTGAATTTTTTAATTTTTTTTTTGTAATATGCCTATAATTCTCATCATCAGAATTTAATTGAATGCTATTTTCAGATTCAGAGGTTATTGCCTTATAGAGAGTACATTTCTTTCTACTTCTTTTCTTTTTTTATTTTCAATAGTATCTTTACTCAAATCTGAATTTACTTTTGATTTGATTCTATAATATTGTATGAATCCGATTTTTCTGCTTCTGATAAACTAACATCAACTTTAATATCATTTAATTTAATTTCACTAATTTCTTCATCACTTGCACATTCAACAATTAGTTCTATGCCATTGATAATTTCAGTATTGCTATTTATAAATTTTTTTTTAATGTTTCATTTTATAATTCATTTATATAATCATTAAAATTTTTATTTGTTGCTTTAATTATCTAATTAAAAAAGAAAAATAAATTGTTTCTTTATATTTCATTGTTTTATAAATCATAAGAAATAGCAGCTTATAATCAAATAATGCTTTTTTATTTCTTATTACAAATACTTATTTATAAACAATTACTTATTACTTACAATAAATTCTATCCGACATTTTCTTGAATAACTATAATAAATTTCACAACTCAAATGCAATACAAAAGATTATATTTTTGAACAAGTAGTAGCACTTAGAAATAGATATTAATAAAATTACAAATATAAAATATAAAAATTAAATGTAGTGCCTAAAAATTCTAAATTATCAGTATTCCAAAATTAATTTGACCACTAGTAATTATTATAACAATCTTAATGATATAGACACTCCAAAATTACATAAAAATAAAATGTAATCATCTTCATATTGGAAATACGCATATTTTATTTTATTTTTTACATGGATAGCTAATAATTTATATAAGTTAAAAAACTTTAAAAGAATAATAAAATTATTGTCAGATATTACAGTATATTATTGTATAAAAATCCAATCATTTATTTTTTCTTTTTGGTAAAAAAACTATAGTGTCAATAGAAATTTCATTGAATTTCTGAGCTAAAATTAAACTTCTAAATATTTTTTATTTTACATTATTTATGAGAAATATATGATGCAATACAAAACCTTACTAGCCTTTTTATTAAAACTAAAAATACTCATTTTTATTAAAATTTTGAATTTATAATTATATAAAAAAAATAAACAAGATTATATACAAAATATTTAAAAATATACTTCACAACTTTTTTAATATTATATATACTTCACATAATATACAGAGTAATTATTTATAACTAAAAAATTTTATAAAAAATTATCCTACTATTGTATCTTCTTTCTTTTTTGTTTCACCCTTTGTATATTAAATTGTATATGATATTGTATATAATAATAATATAATGTATATGAAATTTCTATCTGTTGTGTTACAATTCTTTTTTTTATTAATTTTTTATTTCAATATCATTTATATTATTTTTCCTTAAATAAATAGTTTTATTAATTACATTAATTGTATAATTAGTATTTATATTTATTTTATCGTAATTTCATGAATCGTTTAAGTTTATTTTCGAGATTCCGTTCGTCATTCGAACTCTCTCAGTGAATATTTCTCTGCTTAGGAACTGTGTACAGTGCCAATATATTATAATAGAAAAAATCGTATAAATACTGATCTTATTTACATATCATCATCCAAATCAAGGACTCATATATATATATATATATATATAAGAACTTTGATTACTGAATTTTTGACCTCCTCTTCTTTGCCTCTCGAAACTCTCCTTACAAATAGAAATCTCCATATTTGAGAGATAATGGAAAATTACTGTCTGCCTTTAACCTCACCCCACAGAAAAGTGGAAGATACACCTGAAATATAAATACGACCGCACGGAACATCTGGCAGTTACTTCTGAATACGACTTAACTCTGAACACTAGCCAGTAAATATCTCGAGATAAGACTGCCCCCCCCCCTCGCGAAACCCGCATCATACTAGACGATAGTAGCTATTACATTAAGTTTAAGCCTAACCAGCACGGTCCCCATTACGGAAGCATCATTGCCATTGCCAAGGCATTTCCAGAATCGTAAAAATATATTAATCTTTACTATTCATTATGTCCACGTATTCAACCTCCCCTAATAACACATGCAAACCGATAACATCTTACAATATATACTCTATATTATTATATTTAAATGTTATACTTATATCTTATTATATATACTAGTATACACATTTCGCCTTAAGAGTTATATTGTCGCGACTGTAGTTACGTCTTTGCCCCCCCCTTTTGTGATATCAACATCTCAAACAGCATATAAATAATTGCTGAATAGTCAGAGGTAACTCCTCGCCTCATTCCCCTTAAAACTCTTACACAAGTGCCAATATAAAATTACTCAATACCTTTTCTAATTATTATAATAATTTAATTACCTCTTAATTCATTTCACATTTTTTTATATATTGGCTTCAATATTTATTCAAAAAATTACATAAACACACAAATAACTCCGAATACTTGTTTCTTTGAAATCTACTTCTATCATCCTCTTTTCACTATCGGTCTCTCTACTCGCAACTTCGAGAGAGAATTCACACGCGAATTAAAAACCGAACATTTGGTCCTTCGTGCCGGATGAGTGGAAAGATATAAAAAATTAGATTCTCACCAACTTGAAAACATTCTGCGTTTCAAGTCGGAAAAGATAGAGAAAGAAAGTACAGCAGTGCCGCAAGGACGTCTGACGGACTCAAAAATATTCAAACAATAACAGCGCCAATTCACTCCTGAAGGTAATTTGAATAGTATTGACGAAAGAAAAATATTGACGAAAGCTTTGAATAAAACTATAAGCATTAATATTAGACGTCAAACATGGTATTTAGAATTACATTAACATAATTTATCGGAACATTACATTTAAATCAATTTGAAAGTATACAAAATTATTGCTTATTAATTAGCTCAAATGTACTTGATATGACAACATTATACAAATGAAGAGTAATGCCGACGGCAGCGCAGACACAGAACTAGTCAACCTAAACACAAAATTAGTATAAATCAAATTTTGACGGTATTTAAATCATCGCGCCTATTAACGCAGTGCCACAGTACTGGAATTCCTAGTTATCAATAACTGTTCCGGATTTGGATAGAATCCCGATTCGTCAGGATATAATACCATTTTTATCTTGTATGTTATTTTCGCTACAATATCTGTTTATTATATTAAGTATATTATTTGTGATTATTATGTTTAAATATCTCGTATTTCATGATTGCCATGTTTTTTACACCAATGTACCTCTATTTATGTACATTATTGTTTGCATCTGAATTCATACCGACACGATCACCCGTTCGTGGCCCCTCGGGATCATCGTATGTCTCTTGTGCGCGCAATTGTATTTCGCGACCACAGTTTCGACAGCCGAACGTAGCAAGCAGATCAGCTGCAGCGCGCAACGTCTTGGCGCAGGGGGCATGCACATTCGCAGCGCAGCCCCTTTCCCACCGTCGTGGCTTTGCCCCCCTACCCCTTTCTCAAGGAAGGAAAATTCTATGCACATCAATCTCAGTAGAGTAGGAAAGTTAGTTGACCCCCCACCAACCCAATAATTTGGACGGCCTCGGCGGCCTTGCTTGCTCTGTGAATATAAAATAGGGCCGCAATCACCCCGTAGGCAGAATTCTCTCAGGTCTCCAGTGCAGTAAAGTGGTCTTACAACACGAGTTTTCTCACCCCG
>JAPYYT010000175.1:0-76177 GCA_030522565.1 Ceratosolen corneri
TGATTATTGCTAATTAAGGCGGGAAAAGGCTTAAATAATGATTCTTACGTGATATAAGAATCAGCAAGACGATAATTTTGTCTGAGAGTTTATTTAATTAAATGGTGCTTCTTGACCAAGGCAATAATGCTTAAATGCAAATAATAATTCAAACGTAAATAAGATTAAACAAAATATGGTAAACTGGGTTCGAGCTAATTAAAGGAAATGCCTATCTTTTCTATCTTCGGCAACTTTTTATTCAACTTTTGGTTCATTTGTTAACTTTTATCTTTCACGTATTATTATCAATAAATTTCACATCAAATTACATTTAATCAGTAATTTTGCACTGCTTTAAATTTCTTAGCTGCCCTCCCATTCCCAGGAGGGGAGAATTCACACATCAAGTTCAATCCCAAACACATACTTGTAACACATAATATTCAATATCAGGTTTTCGTTACATATTTAGATTTCATTAATAATACTTTTATTTTATTATATGTAAAAATATAATTATTCTTGTAAATAAAAATATAGTATATTTAGAAAAGATACAAGTTACATATACATAATCAAGCTATTTACATACAGGTTTTTAACGCAAATTTTGATTTATTAAATTGGGTTCTAAAGACATTAGTATTCCATGATTGATGGTCATGGTAACAAAATTACATCTATTACATTAAAGAGTATGTAATGAGGTTAATATATACCCATTATTGTTCATTTAAAAAATAATCAGTGATTCCTTCGATGTTTTAATTTTATTGATCTGAAATTTATATATCTAATTATATATTCATATTAGTGCTTATTAATAAGTAATATCTCTTAATATTGTTTTTTTAATTCTGTAAATTTATTAATAGTAAAACTCATAGGATTAAAAGGGTTGAAAAATAATAACTGTATTTTTTTGCAAAATTATATATCTTTCGAATACATGATATTAATATATATATATATATATATATATATATGCATGCAATTACACACGCACGCGCACGCGCGCACACAAACAAACGCATAATCATGTAATATATTTATGATTCACAAGTATAAATAATAATTTCACTTTAAGACTGTCTATGTGTCCACGCACAATAGATATCCACGTGTGTGTGGCCCACTTTTCAATCGTTCCTGTTAATAAACAAAAGACTCATGAAACGAGTTAGATCTTAATGAATCTGTAATTCTTAGATGTTCTAAAAAATCATGTTAATACCATTGTGTATAAAATATGAAATTTAATTGTAATATCCATAACAATAAGGTACATCGTGGTTATATAACTAATGAATATGGAATATATTATTTAAATTCTGATAATCGCAAATTTAGTATTATAATGATATTCATGTAACTTAGTATTTATAAAATCTTATTATATCAAATTTGCAGCGTATCAAAATAAAATTAGCATCTATGATTACGTAAAAGAAATTTCTCACGTAGTAAATAATTGAAGTATTGTAACTTGATTTAAATCATAGTAAGTAAATTTTCTTCATTTAATTAGCACTTTTATACGATACGTTAATAGGGTTTAGTAATTTTATTTAAAGATTATTTCAATGTTCTTAATATAATCGATAAAATGCTGAATTAATTAATAATATTCTAATACTCAAAATATGGAATGAAATAAAATTCTATACTATTTTTATAATAATATTTTACTGTGTTTTCATAAGAATATCATGATAAAAAATTATTTATTGAACAACTTATTTAATAAATTACGTTAAGAGATAAGTTGTTAAGAATATACTAAGTAGTTTCGTTCAGCTGCATGAATATTTTTTCCAAATTTTTCATTTTTTTTACGAATGTTTTCAACAGTATAATAAAAATGTTAAAGAAACACTGTTCTATGAAAAATACAAGAATATTATAATTCATGATAAATATAATATCCCTCTTCAAAATAAATAAATATATATATATTTCAATTATTTTAATTAATGTCGGAGAGATCAAAATATAAATTTTGCTGGGGTTATGATAAACGTTGATAAATTTTTTTTTATACAATTGAACTGATCGATGTAAATATAAGTTATAATTTATGTTTGTGCTTTTAATTTGACAAAATCATAAATTTACAATATAATATATAATACAAATATAAAAACACATAAAGCTTTTTAAAATCAAATAAAATAAAAATATTTTATTAAAACAGTTTTTATAATATAAATAAACTATAAAATGTGTTAGTAATTAAAAAAAATTTTTTTCTGTGCAATCTTCTAGAATGTTTTATTAAAAATTTTTTTGTTAATTATTTTGTCCTTTTTTAGAAGACCATTTGTTTCGTGTTTGATTTAAAATTTTCGTCTTGTACTGGTAAAAGTATATTGGAAAAGCTATA
The DNA here is from genome assembly GCA_030522565.1 of Ceratosolen corneri. Lineage (NCBI taxonomy): Eukaryota > Metazoa > Arthropoda > Insecta > Hymenoptera > Agaonidae > Ceratosolen > Ceratosolen corneri. The sequence goes on from JAPYYT010000175.1 coordinate 2,366, forward strand.
TTATAGTATTAAGTACTTTAATATTATCGTTGTTTAAGCACTGTTATGTCTATTATTTTTATTATATTTTAAATTAATAGTTTTTGAAACAACCAATATTTTTGAAAAAGATGAAGTAACGTATTATGGTTCTAAATAAATTGTATGGACATTAGTAATGGTATATCTGTTTTGAAAAAATGTTTAAGTTTATTTTACATTAATATAATTAGTATTTATAAATTGCGATCGAAATAATGTATAATAATTTAAAAAGCATGTTTATGTTATGATATTTCTGATATTTATGAAACAAACACTTCAAATTTTGACATAAATTTATAATATCGACAATAACATAAATTGAATTCCTGTTGATTAATTTTATTATTATAATAATTATAATTATAATAATAACAAGGTAAATTATGTATATGTACGTTACATTTGTACTGATTAGATCAACGAAAATAAGCGTAAGAAAGTGTTACTAGTACAGTTACCATTATCAAAACTATAAGAAAGATTAATGGTAAATATTTAAGTGTAATATACTTCCATATCGTCTAGTATTATATCATTTGCTAAAGTACTCGCTAATTGTTCTTTATTAGGTGGATCAAAAAGGCAAATTAATTAACCTCCAGGCCAGACTGCATAATAAACTAATAAACTCTCACTTAGTCAGTATTAAAACAATAACTGTTGCTGCTCTGGCGTCTGATGCCTTCATAATGATCGTTATTCTAATATGTCATTTGGACTTGAGCACAGAATTCGCGTTTTAATTGCAGATTTTTAAACACTTAATTACGAGTTAATTAATTTTTCCGTATCGTTCTCGTGCAAGCGCCAGTCATTTTGCGTGTGCCGCGCGTATCTCAATTTGCTTTTAATTTTTAAAATATATAGCGAGCAACTTTCTATCGTACGAAAAGTAGATTATAAACGAGGATTATCTTTTCAAAAAAGTATCTAATATACGAAAGAAGTGTCAAACTTTAACAAATTAAAGCTTTCCTCTTCATTGCTCAGCACAATTAATGATATTGAGTATATTCTAGAAATAGATTAACGGTGGTAGCTTCGAACATTGACCTTCAGAGGCTAATCTCATCTTCGATTCTCTCCATCACTTATACTCATTTATTCTTTAGAGTTTTATTTTGATTTTTATTGCAGTTCAAAGGAAAAACTGAAAGACTTATTATACTGTAAATAAATTTGATCAAAGGAAAATATAATGTTCAATATTGCAATTGCAATATTGAATGACAGTAACGTGAATTTTGACGGATAACGTAAAATAATATTACATCAAAAACTTTATCTCCATTAAGCCATTCCATCACAACATTATTTTACCGATGCATGCAAGTTATTTTGTACTTTCAATACTTTATTTCAATAACTTATATAGATCATAAATTGTACTCAATAATACATTAAAATATTAAATGCAACTATGTTATTAATTAAATGGAATAAAATTCTATTAGCAGAAATATTTATATTTATGAATGTTCTGTGTGTGTATGCTTGCGTGCGCACATTCGTGTAGGTGTGTCTACGTGCCTATCCATCAAGCAATTAAAATTATGTTTTTTTACATTGGAACTTTTTTTTATTACATCATTAGGATAAGTTTTTAACAATGAATTTTTTTTATGAATTTATATTAAATAATACTAAACGAATTAATAATTAATACATTATAAATTGTACTTAAAGTGTAATAGAAAAGTACCACATACATTTGAAATAAATGTGAAAAAAATATTTAAAATTTCAAATAAGTAAAACATAAATATACATAATTTAATTTAAATTATTTTGTTTTACATAACCTTTTTTCTTCAGATTATTATTATTTAATAAAATACAATTATTTTTTTTAATTTTTCTATATTTATCTTTTGATTTTTTTGAAATTTCCTCTTTTTAAGTATTATTTTATAACTTTAAATAGTTTTTCTTTGAATTAAAAAAAATTTAATATATATATATATATATATATGCATGAAAAATAATAGAACTAATTTTAAAAGTAGTTAAATGTTTTAGCAAACATTTTAACTTTATTTATTGAATTTCTATTTAATTTTAACTAAAATATATATAAAATAAATATAAAATCAAAACAGTTCTTTAAAGAAATAAAAAACATTATTTTATTTTAAGTTTTGACGTAATTCTATAAATATACATACCGTAGATATATAAACATATATATAAATATTTTACAGTTTGTATTGTCACAATATTAAAAATTGTGTTCTTTATAAAAATTATATATTTAAAAATATAGATATATTATGGGTATAATTTTATAGGATTTTATTTTCTTTAGTTCAAACATCTAGTCAGGTTGACTTAGTTAAAAGATCTTTAATATATATATATATATATATGTATAGTAGTCGATGTATTAAAATAAATGGAAATAAATGGAATGAATAAATTAAATGGAAATATAGTTCTCCTACAATTATAATATATACACATTCTTGATAAATAAAATTTCTTTCCTTTCAGTCACAATTGCACAATAGTTATTCTATAATATGTATAATATAATATTATGTCTAATATGGTAGGCGCAATATTGTATATTGTACTTGAAAATATCGCACCTGAGCGTCGAATATAGATATGAATACAACAAAGTGAAATAAGTAGTTTAAACATTTAAATGCCAATGCCAAGAAAAGTTGAAAGCTATAGATTAACTCGGCCAAGAAGAAGATACATTAGAGCATCGGGCGCAGTAAATAGTCGAGCAAAGTACGTGATTAATTTGGTGAATTTGCTGCTAGCAAGTAATAATCGCAATAACGGCAGCTGAAGTGCAGGAGGGTTTATATATTGGAACGAATGATTCTGCGATCACTTTAGCAAGCACCCGGGGCTATATGAGACTAGTTGAGTCGATGAAATATCTGAAAATTTGTAGTTTACTTTTTGCAAAATCAAACAAGCGTGGAGTCTACTCGAGAACTGCGCTATGAGTGAATTACTGAACTCGATAAAGCACTCGGTAGAAGTACGCTTTAAGAAAGTAGTGGAGACTTATCTTCGTTCTTCAAATGAGAAAGCTAAACTACTCGACTCTTCGTTCGAGTCGTAAGAATAAGAGTCCGCGCCAGTCACTTTAATCTATCTCTTGGGGATTTGACTTACGCCGCGCATACGAATGATTTCATGTTGACGTACCATAAATTAAGGATTCTATCTACATTTTCACTTTATTTCGAGTAGAATATCGGAAAATTGCAAAAAGTAACTACTTTTATGCAAATTGCTATAAAAAATTGAAAGTTCATAGGGATGTGCGTGTGTGGATGCACGCTTGTTTGTGTGTGGAAAATAGGGTTTAGAAATACTGATTTCTCAAGTCTTTCGAAATAGCGAAAAGTAGTAATTAAAATTCTCAAATTAATCAATAATAAAAATTCAAGGGATATTTAATTCATAGTATTTTTTTAGTTTTCTAAAAATTATTATATTTTATAAATGCAGTATATAGTTGATAATCGTTTTCACGGATTAATAATTTGATTTTTCCATTCAACCAACAATGTAGCAAAATAGAAGATATCTTTGTGTAAACATTTTTTCAAATAAAAAAATTATTGTATGCAAACTTTTAAAGAAAATTTAAAAACAATATTATTTTACTAAAATTTTTCAATTTAGTAAGAAAATAATTTAAATATAATAATGATAAACCTTTGAATTATAATTTATTCGTGAAACTTTTGTTAATTTATTAAAAAATATTAAATTTTTTATAGGTGTAAAATAAAATTTACAAATTGAAAAAGAAAATATTTAAATACTAATATAAAATATTTTCTACTCTCAGTAACGAAAAGTATGATACATGCTGGATTCACATTATAAAAATATACGAATGGAAGATACTAAGTGCACTATTCAATAATTGGATGAATTATTCCATATTATAGCAGTAAATACGTACATAAAAAAGTATAATATAAAACTAGAAATAAACATGAAATTAAAGTATTATTTGAATGAATTTATTATATAAAATTAATAATTTTTTCATACATTTTAGTTTTATTGCTTTGTATAGGAAGAATATACAATCTTTTGGAAAAAATTATTGAAACATTATAATAATTATATTCTTCACAATCATAGACAGTGGAATTAATTTTGATATTAATGAAAAAATAAATAGAAATTTATACAGTTTATATAAAGGAAAAAATGCGAATAAAATAAACTTTATTATTTATATATTATGATAATTATTCTTCAATAATTTTTTATCTTTACTATTAATAGTAAGAATTTTAGAATGTACATTAAAATTTAAAAAATCTTCAGTATTTCTTGAGAAAAATCTTTAAAAATTAAAAAGTGGCAGAACTTGAGAATTAGAATAGATTAATAAAGTACAATTGTTTTGAATTTTTGGAATTAAAAAAAAAAAAAATCATTCCATAATAGATACAAATTATTCTATTATTTTTAAAAATAATTAATTTGATGCCTTTAATAATATTTATGATTTGTTAAAGTGGAATTTCATCATTTTTAATGTGTACGCGTATAGTTTTTATTTTGTCATTATACGCACACAGATAAACATATATACGCAGCTTCATTAGCTTATATTTTAAGGACATAATAATATTTTTACTAGTTTTGGTTTTTACGTACTACTTCAAGAGAGAAATAACTACGGATTATTTATAATGCCCATTTATTAAATTGATCTAACTCTGTTTTGATATTAATAAAAAATCGAACCTCTATTGATTTATTTTGAAGTTGAATAAAAGTAAGAATTTCATTCCATAAATGTGGAATTGTTTAAATAAAATCTATATATATATATATATATATATAAGCATATGAGTATAGATTCCCATCACTCCCTACAATATAAGAACCCTCCGATATATTCATCCTATTTCCACTATAATTTAGAATTTATTATATTTTAGCAAAATTATGTTTAAATCATTAAAAAATACTCGGATTATTTTTAGAATAAGAGTTTAGGAAAATTTTAATTATGTTTTAATATTATGTTTTAAGTTATAATATACACTATGAATATTGTTTTTAATATTATTATTACAAGGTAAAAAAGTAATAGGATATATAAATAACTATAAAATCAATAAACAGATAAATTCATGTTTTTAATGTGCAAATTATCGTCAAGATATTAAAAACTGTGCTTAAAATATACGAGACAGATACTAACACAATGCTCTATCAGTGTATTTAAAGTATGAATAAATATTTTTGATCATCAAAGTTTTATTGTTTTCCTTTTAAATAGGTCATTAACTGTAATTGTATTGTATAAATTATTTTAGAAAACTACGTGTTTAAATCATATTTACTCTAAAGAAGATTAAGCATTCTGATTTATAGTTTATTTAAATCAACATACAATTGTTTATTTATAAAAAAGTTATTTCAACGAATGAACCATTGTTGAAAATACACTTAAAAGTGTATGTACAATATTAATAAAACAAAAATGAAACAGAATTTGTGTGAAACTAATGATTTCTCGCGTTTTAGGTGAAAGTTTTTATTTTTATCGATTTGAAATTCTTGGATTTTTATCTCATTTAGCAAGCTATACGAGTATAAATTTGAAAACTTAGGTTCGATGTAAATCTATGTGCGGTATTTTATACGTAAAGTATAAAATATTGTTATGGTTTATGCAGTATAATAGAAAAATAAAAGAACAGAGATATTCAAAAAGTACAATTTCTGTATATTCTTCCTCGTTGTTTTAGTCAGTTTTATGTTGTGCAGATTTTCTATGTTGTCACAACGATTTACCGGATTTGCATTTATGAACATGGAACAATAAACATAAAAACTATGAATTCAAATTCAAACAGCTTGTATCGATCCAAATACTTTGAGTATTTTACTCATAATTAAGCATTAACAATTCATCAACTTTGCTTATTTTCACACTTACCATATTCACGACTTATTACCTTTCTGCCTTTTATCTCTCTCTCTCTCTCTCTCACTTTCCATATCTCTACATTATTCTTAACAATATTTCAATTATATATACAAATTGTAACTGCTTGAATATTTAGTAGAAAAAATAGTAAAAGAAAAACAATTATCAAGTTGAGAACAGTAATTAACTGAAGACAAAACATAAATTATGAATAAAAATTATATATATTTCAAAACACAAGATGGAAACCAATTCTAATGAAAAAATATGAAATTATGGAAATAATATTTATATGATAATAACCGAACGTAGGGAAATTGATCTATGAGATACAGCAAGATAAAAGAAATCATTTAAGTTCTAAGAAGATTATAAACGATCAAAGCTGGTTATTCTACTCTCTCTCTATTTCTCTATTTATATTGAAAAATTATTCGAAGCGTAAAATCTTATACAAAATCAAGATACAAAGAAGTGGAATATATGATAAAAAGAGGTCGAAGATAAGAAAAATATTCGTCAGGAACGTACAATGTTGAATATATTCTCGATCAGTGTAATTTTTATTCTTTAGATGAAGGGAAAAATAGAGGTAAAATATATTTTATTTATCTTATTGTTCTAAGGTAAAATAAATATAAAATAAATAATAAATATTATCTTTCAAAAGATTTGCTGAGTGAAAAAATGTTTTAATAAATAAGATCACACGTGAATATAATGGCGCTATTGGTATTTAATACAAATATTATAATCTATTAATTTTATTAATTTATTCAGTATTATTGATTTTACATATGCTCGATTCATAAATTTATTTATTCCGACGTACATGCATATATATTATGTTATATATCAATAAGTATACAAGAAATTGACATGTACGAAAATAAATAAATATTAATATATAAATAATGTTTTACTTCGATAAAAATTGCATTGGTATTTCTAGATTATTAAATCTTTAAGTTACAATATATTTATAAATTTAAAAAATGAAAATATTCAATAAAATCACGAAAAATCGAAACATTTTTCTAAACTAAATTATCTACATTTATTTTTAATATTCAAATTTATAGCAAAATTAATTAATTGAAATACTCATTTTAATATTATGCATGCACTTAGACATAATAATATAAATTATAGCATATAGCATAACATGCACCAATTTAATTTTCATATTAAATATTAAATCCATATATGTATATAAATTATTAATTTACACTAGAAAAACTAAAATCCTTTGGAATAAAATACACGTAGAGTTTATTACTTTGTCAGCTTAACTGATGTCCAATTCTCTTATCTTGGTTTAGCTGTTCTATAAGAATGTTATATTATATCACCACAGGTGACTTATATATAATAATAGTTAAGTTAATATTATCCTTCATCTCATGCAAAACTCAAACTTTCTGCATATTTGGTCTAAATAAAATACAGACTAAAATTTGATGTGGCAGATAACGCAAACTTTTTTAATTTTTTACAGGGCCAGAGCAACTAGAACTGCATATTCCGCGCACTAATTTCATAAAACAGATAGCAAAAAATGTTGAACATTCTATCGAGTTGAGAGCTGCAATTTTTCAAGTTAGTTGTATTAAAGTTATAATGGATTCTGATATTTAATTTTAAAGAGAAATTATATTTTGAAAGTAAATTGCAAAATATCGTTCAATATAAAGATGGATAATTTTTCAGATATAATAAATTATAAATTGTTGTATATTTTTATTACTTAATCAAAAGATTATAAATCTAATTTAAAAATTCTAATAATCTAGTATTCTGTTTTGTATTTATATATAATATAAATATAATATGCTAATGTAGTTATTAAATTCAATTCCATATTTCTTTTATCTAAAATGATAAAATAATAAAATATAGCAAATACAATATTAAATAAATATTGGAGAAATTTCACGTCGTGAGTAATTTAAAAATAAAAAATAATTTACAGATAAAATATATTTTCAGCATATATATATATATATATATATATAATATACATGTCATAAAAATATTTTTTGACTACTATTTTAATTATTTATGATTCATTTTATAATATACTTATTGGTTGTCTAAACGAAAGATTATAAAAATGTTTATTATAAAAGTATGTATGAGTATTGAAAGTTGCATCGGGGTACTTTACAAGAGTATCCAGATAATATAAAAGGCATTTCATATATTATTTAAGTATAAAAATGAATAGTTTTTCGTAACAATATAATTGCTTAAAAAATTGTCGTTAAGAAAATTGTTGAATGTTTTTTTTATGTAAATTAAATTAGAATTATTCTCATTCGATAAGATTGAAATTTTATTAAATATTTACTAATTGTTATTTAATGTATTATAAATATATTATATTATTTGATATAATTAATATCATTTTATAAAAAAAACTTCAACAAATCAAAAACATAGTATAAATTTACATTGAGCTCTTATATCTTAAAGAAAGCATATTATATTAAATACTTGTACATTTAAACATTATTTTAAATTATAAAAATACAGATGTGTTGTAAAATTTTTTAAATAGTTGAAAATATAATATAGTCTGAAAATATTTTATATACATAACTCGTGATTTTTCGTAAAAATTTTGTGTATTGTTCTTAACGTTAAAAATAAAATAAATAGTTTCTAATTATTTTATTTTTTTAAAAATTTGCCTTCTATTTAATATATTGTTACATTAACGACACTAAAGAAAATATAGACTTTAAAAACATGTATTAAATGCATGATAATTTTCATTTTATTATCATAAATATTGGTAAAAAAATTTCACTATTTTGCATCCTTGTATTTAAGAAAATTATAATTTTTATTTAAAAATACAAAATTGGTGTTACCTAAATTACATAAAAATTAAATTCACCCTTATAATTAATGATAACACATAAATATATGAATATATTAATTGCATTGTCTTATTATGATTTTCTGTTATGTGATTAAAAAATATTATTATTTATAAAATTCCGTATTAAAAAATATAATAATACATATATACATATGTATATATATAATTCATCACCTATTGATAATTAGTTAAAGCACCATTATGAACCTGCCGATTATAATTTACGAGTACTTTTACTTTTCACATTGTAATGATTTTCCTCGCAACACATTGGAAAAATATTTTCTCAATGTAAACATAGGTGATGAAACTATATTGAGTTCTTTTAAGATATATTGAAATATAGACTAAGAACGTAATTGATATTAGTATATGTAAATTAGAAACAGAATTTGTTGTTACTAATAAATTCTGTGTTTTCCTTGCTCGATATTTTTAACATACGTAAAGTATTTACATATATATATATATATTTACATATATATATAAGATAATAGTAAACAGACGGGATAAAATATGTCAGTAAATGGACATGTTCCAGATATCCAACTGATACAAAATGACTGATTCCCTATAGTAATGTTTCATTCTCTTTCTCCTTTATGTTCTAATAATTTTTCTTCTCGCCAGACAATTATTTTAATTTTTTTAATAAAAAAAAATATTATAAGTATTGTGCCTATTTGTGAACGTAAAGACGAGTATGTAGAAATTACTATTTCGCGCTATTTTTATGACATAATTATTTTATTTGACACCTCTGCATATGTATTAGTTTCTGAGTATTTATATTATATTTTCTCAGTAATATCATAAAGTATAGGGTGATTTTAATTAGTTGACTATATAATAAATGACGACTTTAATTATTTTTAAAAACTTGAATTTGTCTAAATATAAAGCATCACAAATAATAATTACAATGTCATGTTATTCAAATACTCTTTAATGCATTTAATAAGTTTTGTCGAGAAAATTGCAAAAATATAATAAATAAATAAGGGGTTTTTATTATTAACAGTAGCTTTAAACAAAGTAATTAATATTGTAATAACCGAAAATTTTTTTATCTAAATTTATCTAATTTTATCTAACTAGTTCGGATAGACGGTTAATTTTTATTTATATATTTTATATATTCATATAGTTTAATTATTAAAATAAAATTTTTAAGTGAATCATAGTAAGATTATTGATATACATGTATTTATATAAAAATTGGTAACTAGCATTCGAATTTAGTATTGTGGTAAAAAAGGCTTTTTAATAATCATATGTACATTTCTATTTAAAGAAATGTTTATGTATTGTAATTTTCTTTTAATATATTTAATATATTAATTTTAGTCGATATTTATAAACAACTCAATCTGATATTTTAACTATTTTATATAATAAATAGTTATGCTTCTTATTGTTAATCTTTATGAATATTATATGTTGCATAATACCATTCAATATATATTACATTTTTAATATATTTAATATATTTAATACATTAATATATATATATATATATTTAATTTTTAACATTGTTATAAATACGTAAGAAAGTGATTAACCAGTGACTAACAAACAAGAATATATTTTGACTAAAATTTCAATTTATTTTTGAACATAATTTATTCCTATTTTTTAAAAGTGGCTTAGTTTGAAGTCTAGAACAGTCGTTATTATCTGGGCTAGTAATACTATAATGAAATTTCGTAAACTACTTGATGCACCTGCAAATAAGATAAATCCTTATATATATGTATTATACGGATTATATGCATTATATTGTTCCTAATATTTTTAAATATTTTTATTAATTGCTTTCATAAATAATATATTTACTTATAATAATTTTCCTTTACCAGTGTTAATACTTTATATGGCTGTAAAATTCCTTATTTTTCCATTACTTAGCCAAAATATCGATACCGCTAAAACTATTCCAATTTATGGTAATGGACGATTAAAAATATTGCATGATTTTTAAATCAATTTACAAGAAATCTTTGATTTATTAAATTACCTTTATGTAGTATATATATTAAATTATGAAATTATGGAATGAATTTGATGTTATATAATTAATATAAATTAGTATAAATATAGAACCTTGTCTAGGGAATATCTATTAAAAATCTTATGAAAATAATATATATATATATATATTAATATATGTATATTTAATTAATGGTAATTTTTGAGAGTCTAGTTGTCAAAATAAAATCAATTATAAAAAATATAAGAATGCAATTATTTATAGTGTAATTGTAGTTTGAGGAATTCATGCTTTTACGTTTAATCTAGTACAGAAAAATCAAATAGATTTTTTTCAAATTGAGTATATTGATGTAATGCAATTTTTAATAAAATAAAATTAAAATCCTTGAAATTGAAATCCTTAAAATCTGCAAATAATCACAGCAACAGTGAGTATTATTTAAAATTATTCTATAATTGTTAATGATTTATGAGACGCAATTACTTAATTTTTGTTTTGTTTTGATTATTCTTATTTATTTTACGAAACTTTATTTTTGTACGTGAATTCAGTCGCATACATACACATGCATACCTATTCATTTATAAATTAATAAACACTTTTCAGTTTTATTTAATGAAAATTTCAGAGATTTAATGTTTCATTGTGAAGGAACTGTTTAAAATAATAAAGGGAGAGATAAATAAATAATTTGAAACCTTTCCTCGTGTCCTAAAAAATAGATTTTAAGATGAGTTGAGGATATCCTTTCTTTAAAATTTGTTCGTTAAAAGTATTTTTTACTATCAATATCAATATATATATATGTATATGCATTTCGTATAAGATTCAACAACAAATAGGGACAAAAAGTAAAACGAACTCGTTGATCTGACAATGTATATAAAACAATTGTAAAAACAATGAAGCTCTCGGTGGAGCCGGGCATTGATTTTTAAACGTCAGACAGACCTTAGTCGCGTAATGTCGTCGTCTGCACTCGACCGGAAATAGAACGTCCCTGTAATTATTGGCAAGTGGTGGGAGTTATACAAATGCGAGCATTATATGCAGCAGTCGGAAAGTATACGTAATTTTAGCGAGTGAATATATTTTTATCGCAAGCCGTTTTGACTAACAGAAAAAAAAAACAACAATATAGAGAGACGTCAGTAATAGAATGTTAGGGGTCATACAACTTAAATGTATTTGACGTAGAGAGTGAAATTACAAGATTCTAAGAAATTGTCATTAAAGAAAACGGTCCGATGTATTAGTTGCCTTATTGTTAATTGTTCAGTCTATCAATACATCGATACGTGTAAAAGTCAATTAACGTCAATTAAAATTAATTAATAAAATAAAATCACTTTATTGTTTTAACAGAATTAAGTTTTACAAATTCTCTACAATTCATAATGCTTTTCGATAAAAGTTGACTCATTTACTATTTTTTCTGAAATACATTACTTTTCAACGACTATCTAAAGAAATCAGTCATTTGTTATTTTAATATATTGAATACTAAAGAAAACACATACTATATATATATATGTGTGTGTGTGTGTGTGTAAATAAAAATATATATAAGCAGAAAACCATTGTGATGTATGAAATACTAATATTTTTAAAGATATTTTTCCGAAAATTTTAATAATAATAATAATTTAATGGTAATTGATATATTAGAGGAGAATAGAGTAGTAGTTGATATTTTAGAAAATTAAAATAGATATAAAAAATATGTTAAAGGTTGCAATGTCACTCAATAAAAATAAATAATACGTATAATAATATTAATAATAGCATATCATAATAAATGAATAATGTATAATGTAATAGTGATAATTCTTTCATAATTTCAAATAAAATTATAAAATTATAATAAAACAAATACAATTATAATCAATTACATAAAGCATTAAATTATTTTTGAAACCTTTTGATATTTCATATTCAATTGTATACACGATTATATATTATCTTATACGCATAAACAGTGCAATACTTCTCGCTCAAGACATTATATATAAAATTTAAAATAAAATTAATTTTATATAACGTTAATGTTAACATAAATATAGTATAATTTTGCTATTATCTACTTGTGCAATAAATCACTATTGAAAAACAAATAAATATTTTCTTAATTTTCAAATCTGAACATTTATTTGTATCATATTTAAAAAAAAATCAAATAATTAGAATAAGTAATTGTAATAATTATAAACTACAAGCATAAATACAGTAATGGTAAGAAGTAAAAAATTTTTTTATTTTTTAATTTGACATATAATTAACATTAATAAGTACACACTTCTATCGTTACAAATGAATATAAATATCCACATAAATATATTGTGACACTATATAGACTAGTAGCATTAGTAATTTTGAATAAAAAATAAAGTACACTGTAAATCGCTGACTATACCTGTTAAAGAGAGAGCCTTGGCCCGGCACTGAATAAGGGCAAAATAGGGTCGGTGCAACGGCATCTTATGTACTAGACCTCACGCAATACTTATTTTCAATCCTTTTAAAGGTGTGCTTGTAACAGAGAGAGAGAGAGTGTGTGTGTGTGTGTGTGCGTGTGTGATGCATGTATATATTTATAGCCAAAGATAAAAGACAGTTAGACTTGAGTATTTGAAATTGGCAATGCTATGCATGCATGATATGATATGATAATATGGTATGATATCATAATAATAATTATTTCTTGTAAGATTTATTAAATTTTTAAATAAAAGCCACTTATATTTGACTAACTGCATTTTTATCTTAAATACTAATACTTGAACACATAATAATAATGAATTATTTTCAATGTTTAATAACATATATAATATATTGTTATTAATCTGAAAATGGTACGCATTAAAAAAAAAAGAATTTCAATTCAATGTAAGATCTAAGTAATTATATTATTAAAATTATGGTATATATATTTTTTTTTTCAATTTGTATACAATACGTATATGGAAGTCTTTATAATTATTACATAACCAATAATATACATTGGAAATTAAAATATCTGGATGCTTTATATTATTCATATATAGACAAACAATTAACAGTTTATCTTCAATATTTATATACTTTCTTTCTCTTCCGATTTATTTTCAGCTTGTTTATAATAACTCTGTTACTTTTTAAAAACATAGTTTTATCTTTCAAGATAAAATGTAAAAGTTCTTAGTAAAATTTTGAAATAATGTAGAAAAAAGAAATAGTAAAATACGAAATAATGTATGTTCATACTTTATAGATTTAAAATAAAATAGAAAATAAAATTGTATTATAACATTTCGAATTCATATTTTTTTTTCTTTTTACACTCTCTTCTTTGTCTCCTTCAGACAAATTCTCTAATTCCTTCCTTACTCTTTCACACTTTTCTTTTATATACATACATACGTATATATACATACATACATATATATATATATATATATATATATATATATATATATATAGTGCACTTTTAAAATTAAATATCTTAATGACACGAAAATACGTGTTGTTTAAATAATATATCTAAGAATTTGATTAACAATTTGCGAAAGAAATTTGATAAAACGGTAATTATACCTAAATTATTCTGGTATTCAATAGTTGCATCAAGGCTTTCATTTTTATTCGAATTCTGACGTCTGACCTCATCGAGCTTATTTCTACTTATGAATGTGCGATAGGAACTACGTATTATTTTTACAATTACAAGCTAATAAATATAATAGTGAAAGGGTGTTTATTTATTAGAACACTCTTTAGTTATTAGTATTTCATTTAATGAACAAAGAAATTATTTAGGATTATAAATACAAAAATATTTCATATTCTTGATTAATAAATTTTAAAAATATTAAAACTTTTGAATTATTAAAGATTTAAAAATATCTGTTATGTTTATTTATATTGTTCAAACTAATGTATTTAAATGTTTTCTTTCTTTTATAATTTTTAATTTAATCATCTTTAATTTTTCGTTTGTTAATATAAGTGTTATTCTATCATTTTTTTATTACAAATTATTTTTCTCAATTGCAATATGTATAAGATTTTTTACCATTCGTTCTTCAAATTTTTCAATCGAATTGCATGTAAATATTAAATTAAATAAATATTAGCCATTAAAGCTATTATTATATTTTATTTTATATATCAAACGATATTTATTTTACAATATAGTAGTATTCGTTATTGTTAAATTGGAGAACAGGTTGATCGTCTCGGCAATATATTTGCTGACAATACCTTTCGTTCAGCCTGAAACTATGTACTGGAATTGGTTAATCGACCAAAACATGAATGGAATAATCATTAGACTACAAGATTTATACTATATACTTAATATGTAACGGTTGTTATTCGATTTAGCATGTACAGATATTGATTAAAATTGATTTTGGGAACTGTAGCTTGCATACAAATTTTCGAAAGTATCCGCCAATATTTTGATGGTAATTATAATTGTAATAATTTTTAAAATTATAATTAGAAAATGTATTCTTACATTAAAAAAAAACAAGAATTCGGTTAAAATATCTATTACCATTAACTAAGAATTCCATGGATTAAATATAATAAAATATACTTTTTAATTTAATTCTTATAGAAAAATTGACCGAAAATAAATTTTACAGTAATAATAATAATAGTAATAAAAAGAAGAAGCAGAAGAAATAGAGGAGGAGGAGGAAGAAAAATATCCAGTAATAGCCAACTTCTTCGATATTCTGACTCATCTTTTTCTACTAAAGAAAATAATTTCTATCTATATATTTTTCTCATCGATATATAAGTATTTGTATATCGGTAAATACAGCTCTTGATGAAAGGTTAGAGCTTTTTCAAGTTGTAAAATAACAGAATTTTATTCGACGCACTAACACAATCTTGGACTCATTTTCTAAATAGATTAGTTGCGTCGTATTTATTAATATATATATATATATTTTTGCTCAACTATTTTGTTGTACTAAAGAAAGGAAAAGTCTTGTTCATCAAGAAATGCAAAAAGCCCAAATCCCTATGACGAAAATTCTCACATGACTGGAAGCTATATTAGCGAAGCGGAAGAAGAATCGACTCGGAGAATTTCTCTATTTCTCTACTTTTTATTTTCTTCTCCTCCTTTTGCCTTCAAATATAACGATATGTCTCGCAGATGCTCACATTCACAAGCCTTACGATCGGGAAAGTTTATACATGTCTCGATCGTCGCATCGAATAATGATTTCTCTTCTTGTTATTTATTTGGGTATTTCCCGTGATTTTCATTCAACGGGCTACAACCATCGTTTCTCGTTGTTCGAAGATTGAACTAGGAATTGCCTCACCAGCGGAAATTGGAAAATCCGTCTTGCGCTCGTCCGTATATATATCGGGATTTGGACTACTACTAATACAACTAAAACCTTTTACTTTGCAATGCAGATGGATAGATGGAGCTCGATTGGGGAAAGCAGTTTTCAAGCGAATTGCAAATTCATTTGCAAAATATTATGAATTGATTCTCATACATTCTTAATTGGATTTCTAATTTTAATGTAAAAAAGCTCTGCTCTTTTTAGAAACTATTTACTTGAAAAAACTCATCGTAAATTTGTAATGCTTAAAGATAGTTGTTTTGTAAATAATTTCAAGTGTTTATTTGCTTATTGTCGGTGTTATATATTACAGCTGCATTACATATAGCATTATACATTTGTATTTCAAAGGATTTCTTGATTGACTCTTGATTATTATAAAAGACCCACTTATGACTCTTGCTTGCAAGTAATCATAATCCTTAATATATTAAAAACTAGCATTAATATCTACATAGAAAGTCTGCATAAAAAAATATCCGCGTAAAAAGAATTTTATTTGCAGAATGAGACATGCAAAAGTGCACTTGGAGATTTAATTATATTATGATTTAGCGGTATTGTACGTTTTACTGAATTATTCGGATAAACGCATACCGTATAATTTTTACAGAAAACTATATTTCCTTGGCAGCAAACGAGCTGAATCTCTAATATTTAAAGTATTAAACCGGTTTTATTATAAATAATTGTATATTTCGCTTACTTATAATAATATGCAATCGAAAGCATTTATTATATTCAATTTAAAAGTCCAATTTAATTTTTGCATCGGTATTAAGTTTACTAATAATATTTTTTATTTATATGTTTTATCATAATATGCATTTTGATAGTAGTAGGATCATTATTATCATTAAGAATAATATCATTAAGAAAAGAAAATTCTTAAATTTATTTTTCACACCAATATATCAAATATTAATATGCTATTAAAAACTTTGAAAAATATACTTAGTTATAATCAAATCAATATTTTAAAAATATTATTATACCAAAACGAATTATCCACTCAAATAAGAATGAAGGAAAAAATAATTAATTTACTAACAAGATTCTACTTGATTATATGGGTACATATATATTTATAAAATTACTGAAATTATGAAGTCACAATGAAATCACAAGATAAGGTGTATATATATATATATATATATGTAATAAATCTATCTTAAATAAATAAAAAATTTATCTCTATACAGTAAATTAAGTTGGTAAAAATTTTATTCTACTTTTAAACTTTAAGAGAAATCATACATATCAAATATATTGATATTCATAAAAATCTAAAAGGAAATGCAACAAAGTCTGAAACTCTATAGAATTGTTGAAATTAAAAAGTTTCGTAATAATATTTGAGAAAATATTTTGACAAATTATAATTACGAATTATCGTTATATCATCCAAATTATCCTATAAAATTATAATCATAATTATTATTTGATTTTCAGATAGACGCAACATGGAGGAGAGCGAGAGGAAGAAGAATCACACAAAATTCGACAAACATTTAGTTTCAACGACTATCATTAACAGCAGCAGTATCAGCAAGAGCACTGGCAGCAGAATTACAATTATATTAAAATTTTTACCCTTAACTGTATCGTTGGTGGCTCCAATTGACAACTTTTCTCTCGTTAGTCCTCGCAGAAGAAGCCCTTTACCATTGGTGCAAGTACTTACGCACGTTAAAAAAGCCTTGTACATTGCTGTCGTAAATATGTGAGTCAT
Source organism: Ceratosolen corneri (assembly GCA_030522565.1). Lineage (NCBI taxonomy): Eukaryota > Metazoa > Arthropoda > Insecta > Hymenoptera > Agaonidae > Ceratosolen > Ceratosolen corneri. The sequence goes on from JAPYYT010000175.1 coordinate 20,288, forward strand.
GTTTAATAAATAGGAGAACACCTGCAACAGGTATTCCAAGATATTCTCCGATAAATCTTAAGCGTGAATTATTGGCTGTGATTCTTTTCTTTCTACATTTTCCCTTCAAGATTAAAGGATAATAATATCCTTCGCTATTGATCAGTGCGCTCAAATAGTTCAGATTTTGACATTGCTATGACAAATAGAGGTTGACGAAAGGCTTCATCAGGCAACTGTCGCCAAGAAAAATAGCATTCTGGAAAGAACGGAAAAACAATAAGAAATGATAAAAATTGCATAGTGTCTCAAGTGCGAAGTGCGAGAGAGAAGAAAAAAAAGGAGCAAGTTCGATGTATACGTAAAAAGGGCAAAGACGTTGGTCTATCAATCCGTCTAGCTATCGCAATCCCTCTCACTCTCACCTCGTCTTATAGCCTGCGCTTCCCTCCCCCCCAACAACCCCCCAACAACCCCCCCTCGACCCTCTCTCTGTCTCGACCTTAATGTGCACATATGACTGTGCGTACGTCCGTTCGTTTGCCAATCCGTCTGTCTGTGCTTCGTCTTGCGAGAAACAAAAACTTTTGCCGCTACTCTCGTGCCCGAAGCTTAGCATGTGCGTGACTGTGTCAGTGGGTGCGTGCGTCGCTGTCCCAGTGCGCCCAGTCCCGTCCCTGTGAGTGTGTGTGCCGGGAGTGCTCGGGTTTGATGGTGTGTGGGCGAGCGCGCGCGCCCGCGCACAAACAATCGCAACTCGTCCGCTCGGAGTGGTTCACTCTTTCGGAATAAGCTGGCCGGAAATGAGGCGGCTCATCGCCAGCAGTGAGCCGAGGGATTAGTTGGAGGACGCGGTCGGCCTCGTAAGATGCGGAAGCTGAACGAGAGCGCATGCAACGCGTTGTATACGGCCGTCGAATGGTCGGGACCAGGAATTGTCGTGACTCTGGCTGTTCTCGCAGTGGTGAACGTAATGGTCGTGCTGGGCAATGTCCTCGTTATAGCCGCCGTTTACAACAGCATTAAACTAAGAAACGTTACCAACATGTTCATCGTTAGCTTGGCTGTCGCTGATCTTATGGTCGGAGTCGCTGTGTTACCCTTCAGCGCTACCTGGGAGGTTTTCAAGGTTACTACAAGAAACCTATATATTCTCTTCGTTATTTTTAGCAAAAAATTTCCTTTACTCCCTTATTGCAAATAAATGATTTTCAATAAAATTCAATTTACAGATTTCAGTAGTTAGTTAATAATTAAAGGTAATGACATAGGGAATATGAGGCTTAATGATCAAGCCACCATGTAATGCCAATGTTAGCGTTACGAATCCGTTAGCGACAACATTTTTACGAAAAATTTTCTTTCACCTAATAATATGCTTTTAATAATTTTGGAATTTTCATTATGCATGCGTACTTTCATCACATGCATTATTAAATTGCCCGCAGTAATGCTCCAGGATCATTTGAAAAATCTCAGTATACATGCTATGCATTTATAATGAATTATAATTATCAGAAATGCTTTATAATTCGTAGATAATTATGCTAATCTAAGAGTAATAATTATCAAGATTTTAATATTATTACAACTAATGTGGAATATATCATTGAGATTGAATTATTTACTTTCATCATATTACACATTCCCGCGCTACAAATAAGATGAATAAATTGTATATAAATTTTGCAATAAATCCGTAAAATATTCCATTATTTCATTATTTTAAAATGTTTCTTATTTATTATTTTTTATCATTTTTTTTTTATCATTTTTATCATCAATTACTTATATCAATATAACAAGACATATAAATATTTTAATAATTTTAATAGTAGCGTTGGGAGTAAAGAAGAGGTTTTTCAAAAATAAATCAAGTATACGTCTTAAATCGTTAAAATCTTTACTTTAAAAACTAAATGACTATAAATTTGAAATACTGTACATAGAAATAAATGATGAATAATAAACAATAAACTGTGTACGAATTTTGTAAAAATAAAACTTGCAAAAGTTAGATTTATTTATTGATAAGCGATTGATGTACCGAGTCGCATAGTAAATTGTCGTATCTATTACTTGAAATATATGCATATGCAGATGTAGAAAATGTTTTCATAAGATATGGAGATTAATTTTACAATATATAAAAGTATTAAAGCACAAAAAAGCTTATTAATTGGGAGGATCTGAAATAGAATGTGTTAATTTTCATAACTGCTATCACTAAATAAATTCAGACCTTGGAGTAGTTTCTTGAAATATCGTGTGATCACTTATACTGCAAATAATATCTCTTTTATCTTCTTGCATACTAATCTTTCACACACACATATATATATGTCCGTGTATAAGTCTATTTATGAAACAGACAGATTCAATTATAAAAATAAAAAAAAATGGAAAAAGGTGAAAAGCCAAATCTCAAAAAATATTTAACTTCAGTTTTTTTTATGTTACACTTACTCAATACACGTGGAATTAATAATTTATTGTAAGACCTCATCTAATCACTACATTTATTTAAAGTTTTTATAATTTCATGCATTTTATGAATAGATTAGCATCAATCAGGCAATTTGTATTGCAATTTCCCTTGTATTATCCGTTAAAATTTGGTTGGACGAAAAATAATGTAATTAATCGATAGAAATATGAAAAAAATCAGGTCAGTTAAAGGAAATTATTAGTGGAATAACGAGAAACAAATAATATGATATGATACGTATGGCTCAATTATGTTTCATTATCATATCATAGAAATATAACTAATGAAGTTTATATTGACGAAACTCAAAGTATTTGTAACTTATGAATATCAAAGCATTATTTATTGCATTCTCTCTCCGTCTCTCTCTCTCTCTCTCTCTCCATCTCTCTCTCTCTCTCTCTCTCTCTCTCTCTCAGTTTTACTTTCTCCCTTACTTTCCCTTACTATACGACCTGGATACGTTGTACAGTTTAAATTTCGAGATCTAACAACAGTCGTAGTTAATTGACATGGTAATCCATCTTGAGCAAAATTTAATGTATTTTTTTAAAGCATTTAATAATGTATCATCGATTTAATTTCATTACCAGAATTTTTTTCTAATATTATATAAATTTTGCATTCGCTATGTGGAGAAATTTCAAATATTGAATGCCAAATAAATCAACTTGTCATATAAGATCATTTAGAAACCAAAATTTATATTTTTAATTTCAATTGATTTCAAAATTTTTAACTATTTCCTATTATTCAAAAATGGCCAAATATGGATTACTAATTTATATTTGTTAATCATCATTTTGATTTATTTAACGAATTAATTTCATCGAAGTTTTCATTTTATATTTATGGCTTTTATAAATTTTTTATATATATATTATATATTTGTTATTATATATTATAGTTTTATAAATAAAATTATAATATATAGTTATGTATCGAAATGGGTTAAAAATATAGGTTTAAAAAAAACAAAATATGCTATATTCTGATATTTTATTATGTTGATATTTATTAGCAATAACAAATAATGCATATAAAATTATTTAAACTCCACTAACAATGAAACTAATCACTACTAGAAGTTATAATTTAAATCATACTGTACATTATACATTCTTTTATTATTCTTATATTTAACATTTTCACATAGTAATTAACTACAAACAATGTAAATTTATAATTGTATTAAATAATATTTTGTAAAATTACAAAAATCAAATTCTCTATGATTATTACAAATTTTATTACTTGCTAAATAATCTATTTACATTACCTACACAAATTCGTCTAATGTTTTTATGAATATTAAAAACAAAAGACATTATATAAATCAAATTTTATCATCAATTTCTTATTAGATATTAATATTATAAGTATCATAGTTATAAATCAACTTCTTTAAAAAATTGAAAAAAATTCCCTAATTTTAAATATTAATATGAAAAGTTAAAATATGTTAAAACAAAAAAAATATATTTATTGTAATACGATTTTATATTATTTTGAAAACTAGAATATGCAATTTATAGGATATATAACAAATGAAAAAAATAATTTAATTGATATTTAAATATGTATATGGAAATTTCAAAAAAAAGAAATTATAATAGTTTTTATTTTCTATGAATTTTTGCAATCCTATACGTTCAATACATTCGTAATTTTTATCGCATATTATATTTTTAATTTCATATTTGTATATATGTTTATGCTCTATAATAATCACTATATAGAGCTTCAAAAATATCTTTGAGAATAAATCTTTTAAGGCAAGCATAAAAAATTATAGATTAGGGAATTTCTATTTTATGATAATGCACGACTAGACAACGTTTTTAATGAACTTTATAGACTCACGTTTACTTTTCTTTCTTAATATTAGTGGTAAGTTTTGTATAACTGTATTCGTTATTATTATAAATGCACTATAAATATTCGCTTCTAAGCTGGGTACATTTTTGGAAAGTTATAATAATATTTTTACTAATAAAAAATATTGAAAACACGTAGTAAACATTTTCACTGATAGGAAAATAATATTGTAATTGTAAGAACATTGTAAAGATGAATAATGTAATAATTAAATAGATATAGGTAGAATTTTTAAATGTCAGCAATTGGATGGATATTTTATTAAAATTCAATTTGCTTTAATATGACTATTAAGAGGATACCGATAATAATTCTTATTGATTCTTGTGTAAATAAAGGATAGTGCATTAATTATATAAAAACTGTTTAAATGAAAGGACATATCTGCATAATCTTTGAAAAAGAGGAATTTCTTCGATATATCTTCGTAAGTTGAACGAAAAACAAAAATATGAATAAAGTAGAAACAATACTATGAATGAAAAACTAGAGTATAAATTTCAATATCGTAACTAATAAACGACATAAATGACAGTTTTCAGTTAATTTAAAATTAATATTGTAAATTAATTAAAAGTTACTTTAGATACTTTAGAATTTAATTTAGCGTTTATGTAATGCTTGTAAATTAAAAAGCACACGCTACATCATTTGAAACGTTTCAAAGATACATTTTGGTTTCATAACTCGACGTTTACATTTACTGATATACATTTGCTACATTCGTATTTGCATTCAACTAATTAATATAAATTATAATACAAGTATTTATAGTTTCACAAAAATTTCGTTTAATTTGAATTTACTACTCGAATAATTTAATTTCAAATGAATGAAGGGATAGAATGGGAGCCGAGTATTTAATCTTTGGACACTCGTAATTCATTTATATCACTGCTGATAATACTATGAGGGGAAAAATCAATTACAAGAAAAACAAGGCCCTATGTACATATGCATATCTTGTGCCACGAAGGGGAGAAGATTGCTGTTGGATTCGATTAATCTTTTGTTGGCATGAGATCAATTTCAAGTTCAAATTCTTGGTTAGCCAATACCGAACCTTTAGATAATGTTATTCTTATTTGCTTGTTTTTCGTTAGAGTTGAGTCAGTCATTTTTATTTAATGTTTAAAATAAACTTCAATGAATTTATACCAAGAAAATCTATAATTAACATTTTTTATTAATTTTTAGTTTAATCGAGATCTTCCTTTAGACATACAAGTATAGTTATTTAATAGATCGTTTACGTAAAGACGTTTACATCATTCTAAATTTCATCTCTTTTTCGAAAATTTAATCATCTATTCAAATTAATATAGCAAACGCTATTTAACGTTAATTACAAAATATTGAATTAAATTAGCAAGGCAATATTATTAAATTGATAATCCTAAAATTAGTACTTACGTAACACAATGGCGATAATTTTTTGAAATTCATTAAAGGACATCAATTAATTCTGATCTCAGTCATTAAATTTCAATGTCATACACGACTTTAAATAAAACAAAAAAAATTTTCTTTCTTTTACATCCAATTGTAAGCCTTGCATACAAGACATTGTTTGTAAATTTAATGATCATTTTCTTATAGTAATATAAAAATTTATATTCCTATCTATTTGCTTTACACGCGAGAAAGCGATAGAACATATTTTTGTCTTATGTTTATTTAATAACTACTTCTTACGACTGCATAATACTAATTGCTTTCTTCATTCTTTTCTCAACTGCCTATAACTAACTTTTTTCTCCTATAATTTCTTCCCTTAACACTATGTTTAAACTAGTTTATCATTGCCATGAATTGATTGGATTTACATGTAAGTTGAATAAATTACTATATTAAATGTACAAATAAAGAATTTCGATTCAAATTATTAATAATCTTCATTGGTTAATTTAAACATTTTCATTTATAAAATTTACATCTAAATTATTTGTCATTCTTCGCTCTTGAGATACGTTAATGTTACCAGAAATATTTATTAATCTATTTTTTGGGGTATTTACCTCGTTAAAATGAAATTAATAACTACACATAGGTACACGCAATTTTAAAAAATAAACTTTTTCCATTTAGTATACATACATGGACATATCTGTTTAATGTATTGATTTTATCTCTTAATATTTATTATATTTTGTTAGCAATAGTGTTAATCAAATAACTCCATATTAAGAAGATAGATATTTAAATAAAAATATTATTTAAACAACGAATATATCGAATGTAAACATTTTCCTAAAAAATTTTACTTACTTAATTACGATCAAAATTAAGGAGAAAATTTCTAATTTCAGTACTTAGAAATTAGAATTAAACCATCAAACCACTAACATAAGTTATTTATATCTTTCATAGAAGCTTTGAAAAATATTTTAGATCTAATAGTGCAACCAAAATTCTTGAACCGTTAAATCAACGGTAATTAAAATTTTTCTAAATATAGTCTCTCAAATAGAAATCATTTTTCTCCACGTAATAACTAATCTAGATAGTGTAAATTAATTATCAATTATTTAACGTCAAATCAAGCAATAAAAAAGAATCAGTCTGTTGTTATTGCGCATAAATCAGAATAATTTGCAAATAATATCATTTAATAATAAAGGTGCAGATACGCCATTACACGGAATATGCGTCGTAATATAAATAACAATATAATATATAGTTTATTAATATAAATATTCTTCCTCGCTATGTCGTATTCTTCTCGATTTAGATACATAAGCAAACCTGATTACTAAAAGAACGGAAATTGGAATCAGGGCAGAATGGAGGGAACTCTTATTACAAATATCAAACATCAGATGTGGAATCGAGTAATAAGCTTCATAAAAAAATGCTAAAAATAAGAAATTAGCTCGGTATATCAGCCAATTTAAATTAAAATTAAAAGTGAATACTTTTAACTTTCACAGGGCAAATAAACTTAGCTTCAATTCAATTGCCAATTAAATTGTCGAAAATTTCTTCAAATTTATGATAAATTTAATATTACATTTTCTAATATATAGAGGAAAGAAAAGGATCCAAAATTATTTTCATAATTATTTACTCTAAATAGCCAAAACTAGTACCACCTTCATTCATACGAAATACTATAAATTAGCATTAATTGTAAAGATTTACAAAACTTTTTAAATATATTAAATGAAGCTGCATCAAGTATTTCTCATTATTGTATTAATTATTTTAATGATTATTCTTAAATTCAATATTTCACGGTACTCGCCAATGCGTCAAATTGAGTCGTAGAGGTTGAAAAAAAAACCATAAATTTATTTAAAATAAATTATGATTTTAACAGTATTGAAATACTCGATATCACTGACATGCAGCAAACTTAATTTAGATTTAAAGTATTTTTTTTAAATAATTTTTTTCGCCCTTTCAAAGCATAGTGAAATATATTGATAATATAATTATTAAAAGTGATGTCTCGTAAGAACGAGGAGCTTTCATAAACAAATGTCAATAATCTTATGTAATTAAAATTTTTGATTATAAATGAACTTTATGACGACAAACTCTTCGTAACCATTTCATTTTATCTAATGTATAGTGTGATAAGGGTCAAGAAAAAAATTAAATATTAAACTATAGTTCCTATGACTCTCATTTAGATTTAATTTTAAGACTAATTAGGCGGTTATGCCATGTTGATAAATAAGAATATGTGCGTATTTAAATGAAATAATATGTAATAGTTCATAATTGATTTTATTTTTAATTTATTTTAAAAAATTATAAATATTTAATGTTAACAAAATCAATAGCGATATAAGAAGTTTCCACATAATTTTTGTCGGATGTATAACAGTCATTATCCGTTCATTATTTATAAATTTATTAAAGATGTATTGATATTATATTTTATTTTTGAACAATTAAAACGGTTCACTTTACAACTTAATGATTGAAAAATTCGTCCTGAATTCGGATTAAAAAGAAAGAAAGATTTTCCGATTGAAATGACATAATATCTATATTAAAATACATGTGACCTCTTACACAGAATAAACTTTGTGCAATCGAATATCATAGGTATCGTTGTTAAATATAATGTTTTCAATTTTACTTAAATGAGTGGAAATTTTGGCCAAATACCATTAATATTGAAATTCCGCATGTAGGTTTGGATTTTCGGAGATATTTGGTGTTCAATATGGTTAGCAGTAGATGTATGGATGTGTACGGCTTCGATTCTGAATCTTTGTGCCATAAGTCTGGACAGGTACTTAGCTGTTACAAGACCAGTAAAATATCCTCAGGTAAGTGAATTTGTTGTTAGGTAAGTGAATTATGTTTATTACTGACAAGGTAATAAGTATAATTGTCTAATACTAAGGATTTATTTGCTTTGAAAATAACAATGTCGTCTTATTGTTTCACAATTATATACGAGCATTGATCATGATTACATTAATTTATTTTAATTAATTACATTTAACTAAAAATATGATAATATAGAGTTGATTTCGTATGCTACCGATGTACACGTGATTTCCATATCAAAGATAACTAGTTGTTTATTTAAATAAAATTGAATTTAAAATACAATGAACAGTCTAAAAATACGACATTAAATTAGCTTTCAGCGTATTTTCTTTTTAAATATTCCACATACGTACGTTGAAGAAAGATGTGCCTGCATGAAAAATAAAGAAGAGGTAAACCAAAAAATGAAATTTTTCACATACGTCGATATTCATTTGAATATCATGGATATAATTTTATTCTCTCACCTTATATAAACATTTATGTATGCGTACGTATGTTTGTGCATATGTGTGAGTGAGTGGGGATGAAAAAGTAAGAAAAGTAGTAAGAAGTTTGTGCGACAGAGAATAGAACACGCTTCATTAGATATTATCAATTATCAGTTTCTGCCTGGTCAGTTCACTGAACTAATACATATACATACAACAAATATACATGTATTTCAATTTATAATAGATTATATATATATATATATATATATATATATATGTTTTTTTTACAATTTTACCTCACCTTTTTGTATAATAAATTACGACGTACGAGTATGATTAACCTTAATTGCAATGAATATTGTCAAAGTAATCAACTAGATTTTACTTAATGATACACAAGATAATTATTATACATTAAGATCTATTTTCTATATTACAATGATTAATTGTGAAAGTTCTTCTATTAATTAGTATCGTTTGTTTCGGTCAGATGTTAAGATCACCATTATTACTAATAAGTAATTTAATATAAATATGATTTAGAAATTACGATAAAAGATATATTATACATACTTACGGAGTTATTTAAATATCTTACATATTTATTATGAAAAATGAACAATTTTTTTTAGTAGAAAAGAAATTATTTTCCAAAACAAGTTCAGAATTAAATTATTTTATTTGAGAATAAATCTTTACTCGATAAAAATAAATATTGCATTAAAGTAATGGTAAAAATCTTTTATTTTACTTTCAGTGTTAGGATAAATTTTGAATATTTTATTTCTAGATGATGATTTCATATGTAATCCATATTTTTTTATATTACTACCAAGTACACAATGAAAAAAGTTTTATTTCAATATTTACTAAATATTAGAAAATATACGAACATAATACATCACAGTTCATAAGTTAAAATTTTATAATTTACCGAATGAATTGGAACTCAATTAACTAAATCAATAAAAAATAACATTAATTTAATAGAGTTTCGAATTTAAAAGTTTCATTGTATTTTCAATAGACATGGAGATGATATAAGATGAAACAATACGAAGTGAAATTGTTCATTGAAAATATAATGTCTCATAATATTCATATGTAATAAATAAAGAGAGACGCTTGTATTATAGCAATGATAATGCAAAGTTTAATGCTTTACTGACTAATTAATTTTTTTAATAATTTATTTAAAAATGTTTTTACGTACAAATGAATAAAAATGTAATTAGATAAAAAGTAAAAAAATAATACTAGTACATTTAAATAATTAAGTCTCGGGTCAAACAATCATTGTAACTCGGACATTTACATATATGTATGAATGAACTTATAATTTTATTATAATTGTATATATATTTATTTACATATATGTTGATTTATTATCATTATATCTTAGACTTTGTAAAACTGAATATATTAAGTAGAATAACGCCTAAGTAATGTTATTTTCTTGAGGCAGCCAATTCTATAAATTAAATAAACTTTTTTATTGTTACTTCAAATATTATCTCGTTTATTAATCTATGGCTTACAAATGATTATATTATAATAATATTGTAAACTACTTTGATGATTAGAATAATTAGAGATAATTAATAATCGATAAGTTAATAATTATCTTTCATTCGTAATTATTACTAAACCAGAATTACAAAATTTAAAAGTATTAAAAAAGATAGTTTTATGGACTATTCTAATAAAACTATTTAGCTATCTTCATTTTATAAGGTTTCAAACATATAAATTTCGCTAATATACAATTTTCTGTAAATATTTACAATGTAATTGTCATATTAATTAGTCTCATTAAATTAGCAAGCATCTGATTGATACCTTATCATTGTTTACTTACAATATAGAGTATCACTAAATATTAACAAACGAGTTGCGGATGAAATAGTGTTTGAAGGCGCGGCCACTGAATTTTTATCTCTTCAAATAAATTTGCTTTTAAAGCCACCCAAACGAGCAAGTGAGCGCGCACTATATTAAAACGAAGTATACAAGCTTTATCGAGTACACTCTTGTTCGTAGAAGGCCGAGTTTAATCTTCTGCGTAAGCGATTATTGTGGAAAGCGCGAGAGAGACAAAGAGAGAGAGAGAGATTGAATGAATTAGATTATTTATAAAAGCACACAAGATAATCTTTAGAGGTAGAAATATTGCTAGTTCAGGTACATATAAATTTTGTAGTGCTTATCTATTAGGTATCACATGGCAGGAATTCCTAAGAAAAAAAAATATATAATTGATGTTAAAATAATAGAAATAAACATGATATTCTGCAATTCTAATAATAAAACTTTATTTACTTTTATTATTTCTACAGTGTAATTTTAAAAAAGTATGTCTCAAGCACATTTTTATCATATTTACATACTTTTGCCAAAAAATAGAAATTTCTTTATTTCATTCTGAAATAATTATTAACAAAATTAACTTGGTATTATATATATATATACATGAATCAAGAAGTAAATGTATAAACTGTCATTTTTGGAATATTAAAATTCAAATTACAATATTTTAATATAATATCTTTCAAAGTTACTTAGAAAGGCAGCAGACCATTTTATTATTTTAATTTTATTTTCGAATAATTTGAACATTTTCATACCCATTTTGTTATTAAAAAAATTATTTTAATGAACAATAATAAAAGCATTTAAATTTAATAACAATTTATTAGATTATATATGATATATAATATTAAAATAAGAAGAAATAATAATGCAGTGTACTCTTAATTTCGGAAAAAAAATATAAATAAATAATATAACAGTCATTATGTTATTTACATTTTTATTTATAATGTCGCTTTACAGTTTATTATAAATTTCATTATAATGAAATATATAGTTGACTTGGATACATACACGTGCGCATGTATATGTAAATTTTTCTAGAAATTGCTTTGCCAAGCAATAATACAATAATATTTGGATAATATAAAAAAATATATTAAAATTATACTCTATTTATTATGTAGTTTATTTATTATGTAATTTATTAGTAGTACTTGAGAATTATTATATAAATATTTCAGTTTACTAAAAATTTTTTTTTTCGATAAGTGTAATATAAAAATTAATTTAATTAGATTTTCTTAATTTTTACACTTAAATTTAATATATATATATATAATGAATATAATTTTAAGTGAATTTTTTTTTCATTTATATGTTTGTATTTAAATTTTGATCTTTAATTTATCAATTGGAGCTAAATAAGTAATTTATAAAAGAATAAATAGCTCCTTTCAATATTACTATCAATCATTTTTTCTAGGAAAAAAGGAATATACTGTACCACAAATTCATCAGATTTCTATCTTAAAATGAAAAGTGATTGACGAACAATAAACCTGTTTGATTCTCACCTTATAAATGGCTTCATCATTTTTTTTTCTTTAATCCAAAAGGTATTCTCTGAAATTGAAAGTACCTTTCAGAAATCGTAATACAAATTCTCTTCTTTATTAAAACCAGGCAAAACTTTTATTCGATGTAAATTCTTTACTGTGTCCTGCGCAGTACAATACCAATAAGTCACCCCGCATTCAATAAATATGTCGGCTATTTAACATCCGTTAAATATTATCTAGATGTTTACGTAATTTTGGAAAATCAATGGAAGTATAGCGAAGCTCATTCCATGTCAATCTATTTCAAGATTCCTGCAGAATCATAAACTGTCAGAGACTCAGCAAAAATAGAGCCAGTGTCGTGAAGTTTTTTGAACGAGCACTGTCTCCAACTATATAATTCTTTGAGGGAACCTTCACCTTCTTATCCCTTTATAACGAAATAGATGTCGAGTCCACCAACTGTCACAGCGACTTCTTCGTATCCACATTCTGTATTGTATCCCCCGGCTCTCTAATGGAGGATCTCGAGGTAATCGTTTGGCAAGTGATCCAGCCTTCCACGTAAATGGGACAGCAATCCAATATAGGGATTACCGGATCGGTTAGTTTATCCGCTGCTCGCTTATGGTTTATTGGGACGGTATGAGTTGATGTGCTTGCGGCTCTTCTACACGTATCCTCGATTTCACGACTCTCGAAATTGAGACTTCGATTGCACTAGAGGCTTGTGCTTTTGCCTAGATTTGATGTTTTCAATGATAATAATGTGGCTCATGATAATAATAATCGCTCGCGCAGCTACTTCGCCATCCCTAACCACTTTTCAATGAAATTTTAACTGTAAATTTTCATCCTTGAGGAAATCAGCTCAAGTAGCTAGCATTTTTAGCTTGCGCATTATTATTTTACAGCGTGACACCTTGTTGATTAGTTAAGTTAATTTGATAGAGGCAGAGTATTGGTGTTGGGAATTTGGCGTCACGAGCCTTATCCCAATGAAATTCTTGGATTGCGAATAGTATTGAGTGAGTGAGCTTGGAAGTGGAAATATGTATAATATGTGCCAAGCATTTTATTCCGCAGTTAATAATGTTGTCCAAGTCAAAGCCAAGCTCAACAATTTGATAGACTTACTTATAATTATAACGTGTTCGTAAATATCGTTGATTGTGCATTCCGAAAATATCGTCGAGAGCGAATCGCTTACGTCAATAACTTCTAAAAAATGTGAAAGGAATTCAAACATTTTTCGTGCGAGAGGAACGAGAGACAAGAGAAATATTTATCGAAGAAAAGTTGGACAAGAAGACAGTTCCGAGATGGCAATTATTGCACAAAGATAGATTCTTATCTAAATACATATGATATTCCTTATATACTTACGTAAGCTAATTTTAATTTATTAAAATAAGTATTGCAAGTATATCAAAGTATAATAATTTTAAGAAATTTTTAATCGTTTTACCAATACGTAAAACGTAAATAGATTCGTAATTTTAGCCTTTTCACCTCAATATAATTATGCTTGCATAATTAATTGGTTGAATGTTGCACCTGTATTGCTGTATAATAAATATTACTGTCAATTTACGTCAAAATTTAACTAACATTATTATTTTAATAATTAATTCCGTAATGTGTATCTATTTCGAATTTATATCGTAGTTGGAACACAAACTTTTTAATTTTTATTATAATATTTGTTGGCAATTTGAAGCTTCCTATTAATATTTTTATGTTCAATCGAAACGAAATTACTCAAATTATTATCAAATGAGCACTGAAGGTGTAGAAAAAGCGAGCGCTTAAAGATAATGAATTGTTTTATAATATTGACTTGAAAAAGAGTAATAAACACACCCAAGCTTTAACTTAAATTAATCTTAAATTAACTTCGCGCTTAAAACAATTTCGCACGCTAATTTGTGCGTCGTTAACGTTTCGCACTGTGTACCGATATTTTATGCTTTGTACATGCACAGCAGCAGCATCACCTGAAAATTTATGAAGTACATTTCAAAAGCAGTCGTTTGCATATATACATACGTAGTGAATATATTCAAAGTCATCGTAATGCAATTTCACATTAAAAGGTCTTACATAGGTTTGCGGTATCATGAGTTGGCATGTTCACGCACAAGATAACCAAAACTTCTTCTGACAAATTACTTTCATAAATATTCAAACACTTTATTAGGGTTTCACATTTATATTTTTGTCCTCGGAAATAACTAGACTGTTTAATTTTTTAATTATAATCTAATTATTTCCTAATAAATTAGTATGAGATTAATTAAATAATAAAAATCACTTTTTCATTAATTTTTCGTGTCTTCGATTTATCAAAAAACTGTAAGTATTGCAAACTATTGAAAAGTTCAGTAATGCTTAGATAGTAAAGTAATTGAAAGTAATTGTAATTAAAAATATAATAAAAACTAAATCAGATATGATATCATTTTTTCTTATATATTTTATAATTATTATTCAATTTTCTTTTTGTTTAATCTCTGGGTATAGTACGATGTCCAATATTATTTAAAAAAAAAAGGAAAAGAAAATATAACAAAGTGTGAAACAAAAGAGAAATAGAATAATTGTAATATCAATTTTAGTTAAAATAATTAGTCTGACAATAGGTCGAAATCTAAGATCATTGAAATAAAATTTTACATATTTATTAATTTTTAATCAATTAATTTTTCACATACTTTTAATCTCCATTACAATGTAAATGCATATTAATACAAAATATATGCAATATTTCGACACTAATACGTTTTATTGTTTACAATAAATTATACTTTAATAAAATTTGATTTAGTTAATATTGCCTATAGTTAAATGATTTAATTTTATAATATTTATAGTTAATTGTAATAGTTAATAATATAAGTGATTTTATTAATATTAAGCACCGAAATTATTATTAATTTACAAAGAATTAAAACTGTAACTTCACGTATGTAGATTTTTCAGACATTGTGTTTCTCTTTTTTTTTCAGTCAGATTTAACTATATTTATCATAGAAAGATATTCTGAAAAATAACTTGAGAAAAGACAAAAATGACAGGGAAAGAGTAAAAAATAATAATAGAAAAAATGATGTTATTATAAAATATTGTCATTTTCATGAAATAGAGTTTGCTTAATTTGTTTTATATTATTAATGTTTGAGTGGTAATTTATTTATGTACGTCGTAAATATTAGAAGTAAAAATAATAATTCCTAGGACATAAAAGTGTTTATAATATATATTTATAAAAGTATGGAGCAAAGGTTTTTAAATTAAAAAAATTTATTTGAAATAAAATAAATATATTAAATACAGTACTAAATTACAAATATTTTATTTTCAATTTATGCACGTTATTTTATATAAAATGTAACATATTTTTCTAATATAAAATTATAAATGCACTTATAATATATCTTTATTCTAATGAGTATTGCACTTTAAATAATATTCTAACCCAATTATATATAATTAATATTATGCAAATTTGATATAAATTCTTTACACTGTTTTTATAAAAGTTGAAAACAAATAAATTTATTAATTAATAAAAGTAATTGGATTTTTTTTTACAGATATTAATTAATTTCTGAAAACTGTATATTTTAAAGATCGACCCTTCATTAAAGGCAAAACTTTAGTTAAAAGGACATCAAATAGAGATAATGATCATAAACACATTAACGTAATTAAACAAAAATTATCAGAAACAAATTTAGTGAATTATATATATATTGATGGGATTATATTTTTATTCGTTTATATTCCTAAGAATAACATTTCATCCATTACTTGGTGTGATTATCAAATAAAATGTTATCGCAGTTATTTGCATATTGAATTCAACTTAAGATATAAAAACGAGTGCTTTACCCGAGTACGAGTGTTTTTAAAATGTTATACAATTGCTGAATAAACTATTGTTAGTGGCAAAAATGTAACAAACAATTTATAGTCATCCAAATTAAGATAAAATATATATCTCTTCAAATTTAAAAATTATCGTTACCTTTACGCTTAATACTTCTTATTAAAATTACGTTATTTAATTGCTCAAAAACATGTAGTCAGTTATCTCGTAATTTTCTCATCTGATATAGTAAATATTACTTACTTCAATTTTGCTTAAAATATTTTAGAATGAGCAATAATAAACACAAGTATAATAAAATGAGAAATAAAATACAGAAAGATAATAAATGTATTTACATTTGCATTCACATTTTGAAAAATAAATCTAAAAATACTACTCGTAACACATTAGTAAATGTCTATCGATAAATACATTTACAGGCACAGATATCCATCTTTTCTAAGATGAGTTTGCGCTCTAGGTAATTCTATAATGTATTTTGATATTCATCGATTATTCAAACACGTTTCTTAAATATTATGATATTGTAAAAAAGAATAATGTCAATATTATCATATTTTCCTTTGATAACGAAAAAAAAAAAAATGTTTATTTATATACATGCCTTGTAATTAAAAAAAAAAGTAAAATAAATTATAATAATGCCAGATTATTGAGTATATTTTCTACAATTAGTGTATTTAATTTTTATAAAAAAAATAATGATATTCACGATTAAATATAGTAAGAATTTAAAAGCACTACGATTTAACTGTAACTTTTAATTATATTTTTTTTTTTAAATTTCAAACAACTATAATAAATTTTTATATAATTTTTCTCTATACTAAAAGTGAATTAGAGCGAGTCCTTATGATTGATCATACAAGCACATATATTTTTGCATATTGAGGGATGAAAGACTTTACAATATGTAAAAAGTCTTCACATTGTAATTTTGAGTAAATCTATCTGTATTCAGCACTGAATGTATTTTCTACAATTTATTAATTTAACAAAAAGGTATCTATAATGATATATTATTTTGAATGGTGAGGTCGATTGCTCCTATCCTGCGATTTGATATTGCAATAATTGATCTGTCATCTTCAGAGGGCCAAAAAGTATAAATTGCTATTTAAAATATCGATGATGGCGAGACGTAGTGAAAAAAAAAAAAAAAAAAATGAAGCCAAGTTGTATCGGCTGTTTCACTTTCAGTCCTTACAAACTATAGGTCTTACCCACCCTTCACCAAAGCGATCGAATAGATATTGTTGCTGTCTTCGTCACTTCATGATGAAGGCTAAATTTATCTCAAACCTCTTCTCCACTGTCTTTGTCTCCCTCTCGCCCCGCGCCCTCTGACTTATTTGCTCTCCCGCCCCTTCTCCCCCTACTCCATCTTACTCTCTCATTTACTTCCCCAAGTATTGCAGAAGAATTGGGTCGTTCCAATCTTTTTGTTCACCTTTATAGCGACTTTTCTCAGCCCCCCCCCCTTCCCTCGCACGAGGAGACATCCGTTTGTATGTGTACGCATAAGGGCTTAACTATCGGCCAAATGTCTACAGTACTAATGAAACAAATATGTCCAATATATATATATATATATATATATATATATTTATATTCTTAAGGTATCAATGTATCATAGGTTGAAATATAATTGAGGTTTTATGTGGTTTTATATTTGGCATTATTTTGCATTTAAGTTGATGTTTTAAGGAATTTAACTCGCGGAATAATATCTTTGGACATACATGACGTTTTCCTCTTGTACATTCTTTATACATAAAGCACGAGTTTATGGTTAAAAATTGATATAATTGTTTTGGATGTCTAATGTAAATTTTGCAATAGACTTATAAATTTGGATATTAAGTAACTATAATTAATTTACGTGATTTTCATTTAAAATGTAGTAATGTAAATATAAATATGTTGAACATATTATAGTAATATAGAAATATCGTTATAATTTCATCATTTAGGAATATTTATCTATAGGCATAAAAAGCTTACAGGTTTTGCAAATTCATTCGATAATTATCTTTGTAGAATTGGGTTAATAGATTATCTCAGACCGCTCAACGTTCTGTGCTCAATGTTTAGAAAGAAATGCATCAGTTAGTCACTCTGAGAAGAATAAATGATGTATTTACTAAATGCATCTTGAGATGGATTATTAAAAATGTAGTTTAACGTAAATGTTTTTAATAGCTTTACAAAGAACAGTTTGTATTTGAAATACTGATTAATCGGAAGAAAAGAAAAAGTAATAACTTTGGTAAGTTCTATTGAATGGTACGTTGAAGCAACTTATTGATGATGAAGTACTTTTTACTAGGAAATGATATAAATTAATAAATTAGCAGAATTTCTATTTCATTCAATGACTGAAGATTCTGTCGTAAAAAAAAAACTCCGTTTACAACCTTGAAAAAAGAAATATTAATTCTTTTCATCTAATTCCCCCCCCCCCTCTCCCACTCTCTCTGTCTTGCTCAAATGTGGGAATAATTTTAGGGGCTGTGTCAAAATGCACCTTTGAATGGTTGATATACAAGGAAATATACTACACTAATTTCTTTTAAAAATATATACTTTTAAGAGAAGTAGTTCAATCATTTTATAATTATTGTAGCATTTACCCTTATGCGGGGGAATCAATTGCCAAATCTGTCGAAATTATTATTGGAATTGGCCTTTATTTCTGTTGTATATTATTTCACGATATTACTCATAACTTTTGACTGTTGGATTATTTGGTTTATCGTTAATTCTAAGTAAATCTTCCCCAAGCCATAAAATATTCTGTTTCCATACACATTAATTTTTATTTATAGCTACCGTTGAGCTAACGAACCTTGTACTTGAAATTTGTCCGTTGCGTGCTCCGACGTGATTTTTGCGTATCTTTATCTAATTGGCTTATGAATACTGAATTAGCCATCAATTTCGGATATTTATTTTAGTGGTCAGCAATTTTTCTTTGATGATTGCATGAAAGTCGGTGAATTGTTCCTATCTACCCATTAATGGAATTTGTTAAAAACATTTTTACACAACGCCTTGTCTAATCTCAATCTAAAATCTATTAGAATCATTTCATGTTGGACTGCTGAAATGGATTTAAAGCCAACAAAGAATAATTTCATTCACCGAACGTCTCTCTTTTTTCTCACTTAATCACAAATGGTAATATCAATCAATGTTAAATCCCCAAATTTATAATAATCTATTGTTAAAATTCTATTTTTCACGTGTTTCATTCAATGGACTTGTATATTTTTAATTTATGGACAGTAATAGTACAAAAAAAAATAATAATAATCTTCGGTTCATAAAATTACATATATTTTTAAATATTACAAAGAGAATTTTAGCTCAAATGTTATACCTCTTTAAAGAACAGAAGTATACATGTATAATTAAAATGTAAAATCGCCCAACGAATGACAGAACTTTATATCCATCTGCATTCACTTATTGTATAAATGTATCTGCATTTATTTAAAATTCTACGGTTAATTGAATATTGGATTTGTTTTACAAGCACTATTATTTGGTATTCGAATACTATTTAATTTACTTTAAAATGATTATTAAATTTTAATTTTTATTAAATATAAAGCATTTTTACACATTGCTCAAATCCAGTATATCAATGGCATCGAGTTTTATCTCTCAGTGATCCATTTCTCATTAAGCATACCACCACATTACTAATACTATATAATATTACTCTATTATACAATGAAATCCTAATTTGTGTCTTTAAATTGTTGAATTTAAAAACTACCCACATTTACAATTTATTTGGTAAATTACAGAGAATCTGTTTGGCGATGCGTACCTCCAATTGAGTATTTTCTGTTATTAACATTAAAGTTATACGACAAGAACTTAGAAAATGTATAATCAAAATTTAAACATTAAAATCCGGTCCAAAGTGACAAAAATTTCTATCTTACAGATTCATTGAAAATGAAAAAACGGGACGTCTTAAAAGTTTCTTCGTACATTTTGAAATATTTTTAGTAGAAAAAGTAGCGAATAAAGTGGTTTCTTGAAAATGCTTATTGAATTACGATGATATAAACTAATTATTGGGGAGCGCTGTAGCTGGAATTTAAAATTTTCCCATCAGATTGCATCTGCAAAATTTAAATATTACTTAAAGTTCATTATTAATGTAAATTAATGTAAATAAATCTCACTGGTGATCAAAAAATATTCCACAAAAATTTTAAATACTTCGGCTTAAACGAAAAATGATTATGTTCAAAAATATTTTAACTTTCTCTATGCAGCATTTTGATGGAAACAATCAACAAATCTCGCTTGCTGAATTCTTCTCAGATATCTTCGTCTGCCTTAAATTACTGCGTACATTCGTTCGTTCTTGAATGGACATTGATGACACGAATGAAGGCTTATGCATTTCTATCTACCATTGTCAGATTAAATCAGGTAAAGCGCTAAAGGCCTTTGGGCGATATCGGAGAGACGCTTGACTTCTTTGCACTCTCGTATAGACAAATCGTCGATGAAATTTTTGGAGAAAACAACAAACGACAACTGTTGACTATCCAAGACGAATCAGCTTAGATTTTTTATTCAAAAAAAAATTTCTTTTCTTTCTTTAATATTAATATGCCAATCATCAAATAAATCTAACTTCCGTAGTCAATTTTTTAAATTATTATTTATCAACGCATCTTGTTATATATTCCAGCATAAAGTGTTATTACTTGAATTTCAATTATAATTTTTCAAAGTCAATTTTGATCAAAGTCAATGTTCACGCAATCAAGTTCAATTTTCACGTGAATTTTGTTACCTTGGCACCCTTTGTCACATATTCGTGATGTTTTAATTGAGCTTATATATAAAAGGTTTTACATAAGAAAACATTTGATACATCCACTTCCCAGGCATATTAAATTCGTGATAGTATACTTTTAACATTATCATTTACTTTTTAATGATAGTTATAATATCGTGTGTATTTTTATTTATTAATACTCTATACGTCTAGCGAGTGTCTTTCGATATCTTGAAGCTGGCGGATTCTCGATAAAACTATCGCAGCAATCGACTCATAATATTTTAAAAGCTTCGATCTTGTATTTATTTATATTGGTTAGTGACGGCAATATTATAATTAATAATTGATGACGATTAATATTGTTATTCAACTTATTATAAATGTAATTGGATTGCACGGCCAATAAATTTCCAGCTAATGAATGACATACTTTTCATTAGACAATATTCTCGTTGATAAATGTTCCAAACCATCCACCCTACATAATATTTGAGTTGAATGTTGAGAAAAATCTGTCTATATTTGCTATTGCTCTATCCGTCGAGATAATTGTCAGGACAAGTAAGAGCGACCGAGCATCGAGCGAACGAAATTAACGTTCTTTATGAATTCGGAATTTTATTAGTAGAAGCTATGCATTGTACTTCATATGATGTATTATTATAAATAAATTTGTTTAGTGTGAAGCATATGAAGAGGGCACGCGGTGTGTGTCAATTGATGAAAGAAGCGATATTACTGTTAACTTGCTAACAAAAACTATTCTCAGGGGAAAGATAATTGCTTTAGTCTTCTTATTTTTGATGATAGACAGAATAACAGGCATTAATAGATAAACATAAGTCATATAATTTCTTAAGCAAGAGTTAAAAAACAGTTGAAATATAGTCAATTGATATATATATATATATATTCAACCAATGAAGTTCAATCAATTAACTCTTACTTCTTCCTTTTTTCATTACTATAACTAGGCGTCGTCCGAATTTTCGAAAAATAAATTAAACCTTATACATGTATATGCATATATACACAATTGCGTAGAGGTTGTCTATTAGTATTAGCAGAAATTTTAAATTGATTATATTGACAGGATGTTTTATAAGACATTGTAAATTATTTTTATGATATATATAAAAAAATGCTCTGTATTGTCTCTTTTTAATTTTGAAATGCACGCATAAACTGTAATTTATCAATAATATCAAGAATATTAGAAAATTAGTGTTTATTTGATGATAAATTATAATGAAATTTGTATGACTGTCAGTGCTATAATTTTTTATCGATTAATTACCAATCATAATAATTGAATTTGTATATATATATATATATATGTATATGTATAAATTTATAAAATTTAACGTATAAAAATTTAATTGAAATAACTTTTTTATGTTCTCGGTAATCAACGTAAAATCCATCTCTATAGATAATGTCACCGAAAAGAGCGAGACTACTTGTCGCCATTGTGTGGGTGCTTAGTTTTATCATTTGCTTTCCTCCATTAGTTGGCTGGAAAGATCAGAAGGTATGTATACAAGCACATAGCGTAATTATTTTATTCTAAGCCACTCACGATTTTATGACGCATAAACTTTATAGTGTAAGCTACAATATATCCTTTCATGGTTTGACGTTTTAAATTTCATTAAACTAAATGATATTATTTATGTTATAAGTTAGAAATATAAATGTAAATTGGAGTATATATACGGAATATATAAAAAGATACACTTTTGTATTAAATTTATTTTTGTCAAGTACGCGCAGTTTGATTGCAAATTTATGTGAAAATACGGAGAAATGCGAAAAAATATTTTGTTATTATTAATCTGCTTTGAGATAATATCTATGAGCATATATTCTTAAAGAATTTATTTTAATGAACCGTTAGGTTTACTGAATCGTAAGATAGGAAGTAGAGAATAATCTCCTTTTATTATCATGAAAAAATTAGCAGCATTACATAGAGTTGAATATAAATTAACAAGAATATAGAACTATGAAGCACCAAATAATATAAATTATTTTTATATTTTTTTTTACAGATATTATTTTGATATATAAACTAATACCAAATTACAGATGCGAAAATATTTTTAAAATAAAAGCAATAGACATATAATTACTGTTAATATTAGAGTTTACTACTACTTGTACAATTAATATTTAACACAACATAAAAGTTCTTTACCGTGCGTCATTAAAAATTCAATTCAATAAACTTCTAGAAAATAATCACATCAACCACCTTATAAATAAAAGATAACATGCATTATTATAAATAAAGTATGCTATATACTTCCTTTGCTTTAGGAATAATATAATGTGATTTAAGTGTCATAATATACTGCTTCTGTCAATATGTTTTTCAGTTGATAAAATATAGAAATATATTGATTTATTCAAAAGGTCAAGTATTTTTATGAATTTCATATATACGTGTGTGTTATTACAGGATGATGACGTGACGCAAAATGTTACGCTCTTTGAAAATGGTACATACAATGGTACTACCATTATCATTTCACCAGTCGAACCTTGTCGATGGATTTGTGAACTGACAAATGATGCCGGTTATGTCGTTTATAGGTAAAACTAATAAAAGTCCCACTACCATATTAATAAGGTACATTGTTAATTGATAAGCCAGTATTAATAGTGATTAATAGTGAGATATAACATAGATGTACGTTTTTTTTGCTCTCTAATCGAGTTCATTTTCATGATATTTGAAGAATAAGAAAATTTGCTTTTTCCACGATATTTAAAGATTTATTAGAGGCTAATTAAAAGTCTGTGAATATTACAATTTTCTTACAATTTTTCCTACAATATTAATTATTTCATAAATTTCTATCTATTTACTGATTTACGTATTTACTGAATTTTGCGTAAAGTTCTTCTGTAAAGTTGATTTTTTTCTGTGAATGATGTACACATATTTGTATGTATTACATACATACGATGAGGGAAAGTAGCTCTATTTACTCAAATACTTTTACTTTAAACGTCAATTGAGAATAATTATTCTCGTGCGATATAATAACAGCAAAATTGAAATATTTTTATCAAAGCTATTAAGTTTATAATTGTATATGCATTGATTTTTAATTACAACTGCTCTCATAATTCACGTTAGAGTAATAGGAGACATTGGTTCTTCCCAAGGTCAATGCAAGACTAAAGATATTGATTTCCATTCTTAGAATTTAATCATTGTTTCTGTCAATTGACTAAATTAAAAGCACTGTAGAAACGTAAGAGTAACGGAGTATAGCCACACTTGAACTTGGTGCGCACGCACACATGCGCACACGCGCATATTGGGTAATGTTGAAAAAAATCTCCTCTATATTCAATACAATTCAATTTATATAAATATAGAATGTGTGTATACGATAATGTAGAGGTCAAATTTGATAATTTTTTATTAAGTCGAATAAGTGGCATTATTAACATTTAACAATATGAGCAATTCTTTAATTACTAAATGTTGTTATTGAACGGTAAAGATTTTGCGTTTTATTATTTACAAAAGTGCATAAAATAGATAATTTTTATAGAATTCAATGAATGTGCCTATTCATATTATTCTAAAAGCTTACCGTCTTAACGACAAATTACATCAATACAACTTAATGAAATTACATTAACTTTGGTATTTATTTGCTTATATAAAACTGCTTATATAAACGTAATTGATCTATCGTTTTCAATATTTAGGAAAACAAAGATTTGAATTAACAAAAACTATTGAATGAAAATTATGTTTTTTCAAAATAAATAAATTAATTATTAAATTGACTTGATTTGGAGAAGACAAGTTGCGTCATCGCCATTGTCCACTCAATAAATATTCCAATAAAAATCCAAATATCGATTGTGAATAAATACATTAGAACATAATCTATATTTGATTTCGTTGCGAGCAATCTGTAATTTAGTTACAAAAGCTGTATTTAGTTATTAAAAATTTCTGCTACGAAGACAATAGTAATTACTTTTTTATTATTGGATGTATTTATTTGATTCTTTATAATGTAAATAAGTTTCAACGTGACCACAAATTTACGGATTAAAAAGATTCGCGCGGCTTCTTTCAATTTCATTAATTTAAGTATCACATTACAATATTTATATTTTGTTTAATAAATAATTTTACTCATTCTTATTCATTGATTAAAATACTCGTATTTATTAAACAAAATATTTCACAAATCATTATAATATTCTATTTATATACGAACAATTAATTATATTAAGCATCAAATTAGCATTCCTATTCCTGGCGATTATTTTCAGAATATGTCTAATAACAGATTTGACTTCAAATTTTTCTTTGGACTTATGCAATATTATCAGAAATATTAACACGAACATATTTTATTCAACCCTAAATTTATACTGAATTTATTTTGAGTTTTCCTACGAATATTGTATTATTTATGATGCATTGTATCAGTGGACAGTGTATATAAAATATAAAATTCCTTAACCGAACTATCAGTACATTATTTATTTCTCTTATATAATAAATCATCGCACATTTTAATATCAATAAATCAAATGGCTTTTATTCAATATTAGCATAAGAATCAATAAGAGATCGATAAACGGTAATAATGAATTATGTAAATATAATGCTAAGATTTTCCAGTTTTTTAAAACAAAATGATATGATTTCACTTGTACATATTTCAAAAATATTGACTGAATTAAGACAAAAATTTAAGTAAATGATGTGAAATTTAGAAAAGTTTAAAAATGTTTCTGTTACATAATATAATATTAATTTAATTTTAAATTATTTTAACGAAATTAATGTTTATATAAGCTTATTATTTTCATCATTATTATCCATTTATTGCATTAAATTATAAAATTGTAAACATCTTTTTTTCTTATTAATAGTGATATCTTTATGATGTATATATATATATATATATATTATTAATAGTGATAACTTTATGTATTCCTTGTTGTAAAATTTAATTGTAATAAAAATAGACGTTTCTTATAGCAGTAAAATTATAATTTCTACAGTATACTATTTATTACAATGTGCAATATATATTTGCATCGTATAATATAATCCATTTAATACAGAATAGTTTGATAAATTATAATTTAAATGCCGTAGTTAGATGCTTATTAACAGTCAATTTATTTTAAGATTAGTCTATTATTTCTGTTTGAGTATAAAACTGTAACAACTTTGATTTAAAAGATGTTTATAATTATGATAAATTACTCAAAATTGTATATTTTACTGCAATATAGTGGATCATTTATTATTTAAGTAAAAATGCACGGTAAATCCCTTATGAATATATATATATATATATATATATATATATATATATATATATATAAATATATTATTTGTGATTATTTTTTAAAATTATAGAGATTTTATAATAATTTAAATTTATTGTTCAATTTCTTAATTAATTACGCTTCATACATTTTTCTTTATTCTATACATTGATTCTTCTGTAGTATTATATTTTTCATCTCTTATCTTTTATCAGTATTTGTTCCTTTCTTACTTTTTATTTACTCTGCATTTTCTCCCTTACCTTTTTCAGTATTTTTATATATTTTTTAACTTTACCGTTTTGGTTCTAGCATATATATTATTTAGCCATTCGAGTTTTTTTTGGAATTTCTGTGCATAAATATAATTTTCTTATCTGTTTACCATATATGAAGCACTTTAGCTTACAATTAGTTTTTTATTTATACATTTCAACGTTTTTGATTAATTATTTTTCTTGTCCTTATAATATTTGTATTATTATTATCTTTATAATTCCCAATCCTCGTTATTCCCCATTATTTATTTTTTTAGCATACTTAATAATTTTTCTGCTATTTATTGTTTATTATTTTGTTATTTTAAATTTGTTTTAAATAATTGTTTATTACAAGTTTATTTTAATATTTTCTATCTGTAGTTTTGACTCTATTTTCTAAGCTTACTTATTCTGCTCATTTTTTTTTCAGATTCATTTTTTTATATCTTTTATAGAACATTGATCACTATTTTATTTGATTTGATGTAGCCGTTGATCTATTCTACTGTATTATTAAATCCAGGACTAAAAACCGTTTTACAAATTCAAATTTATAATATTTAAACTTTCTTTTTATTATATAATATATATTTAAACTTATTGCACATATATTTCCTCGCAGCGCTATATTTTCATTGGCTCAAATATTCTTGAAACTTTATATTCATATATCAAATATACTTTTCATTATAATATCTAATTTTTTCTAATTGTTTATCCTTTTTTTTTATTTTACTTTTAATTTATTCATAATTAATTTACTATCCAATTCACTATCTATATTTTCTTTACTTTTTATAATAATAATAATATTTTAATAATTTCTGAATTTTTTTACAATTTTTTTTTCTTATTCTTCTTTATCTACTAATAATATTTATTTACAGTTAGTATCATACATATTTTTATATTTTTCATTTGTTAGAAATTAGTTTTTATTTTATATTCTCTTTTTCGTAAGTTTCAATTATTTTCTTCCTATCTTTTATTTTAATTTTCATTTACTATTTCATTTTAATTGACAAAACTTGTACACAAAATTTTATTCCTTCAAGTGCTTCTTCTAATTCAGGATGACGTAATTAATGCTGGTTTCCGTGCATATTTAGTTGATAGTTTATATTTGGGATATCTTTTATTGTTTAAAAATTAAACTATATTATAACCATTCTTTTCATTAATTTTTTATTTGGTATTTTGATAAATATTTTATTTGCTTTATCTATTATCACTGATATGTAATAACTAATATTCTTTTCATCTTTTTTTTTTTTACAAATTAAACTTTTTCTCTATTGCTTTAACAATCACCTTATTTTCTAAATATTTCCCGGAAAAAATATTTTTTGCAAATGTTTTTTATCAAAAGTTTTTAGATTATATTTTTAACACACCTTTCCCTGATGATTATACATTAGCTTTAGAAGTTATTTTATAATTTCTGCTTTACATATACTCGTTTCATTCTCGAGTTTCGTTTAGAATCTGAACTTCTTTTTATTTACATTTTGAAATTTTTTCATAAAGAATTTTTTTTTATTAAATTTAAATCGTCCTTATTTTTTCACATTTATCCTTCATACCACTTAATTATCTTATCAATTAATGATAGGAAGAAAAATTATTAATATTATTATTAATTTATTTATTATGTTTATCTTGTCATTTACCTTTTATATCAAGCCCCTCAAGTCTCGTTTTTCTTTTGTATAACTTTCTGTACT
Organism: Ceratosolen corneri; assembly: GCA_030522565.1. NCBI lineage: Eukaryota > Metazoa > Arthropoda > Insecta > Hymenoptera > Agaonidae > Ceratosolen > Ceratosolen corneri. Next base: position 48,742 of record JAPYYT010000175.1, read on the forward strand.
CTTTTTCTTATGCACCCCCATCTGAATAATAAAATTATATATATATATATATATATATATATTATACATATATTATTTAATTGTCATATATCTTATATGTTTGGTATTTAATACATTTTTCAACAGTTTTCCTCTTTTCTCTCTACCTATTGTACTCCTTCGAGCTCTAAATTACCTAAATACACACTTTCTTTCTCATACTTTTAAACTGACAATATGTATTATTGTACTATGTTTGGCAATAATCTAATAAATTATTGTGATTCTGATTTCTTATTTATCTGTATCCTGTCGTATATTATTGTTCATATCATTTCTCTATTTACTATTTGTTATCCTTTATATTGTATTATCAAATACTTTTTTATTAATTCGTATTATTGCTGTTGGTTTGTATTTTCCTTTTAATCAACTATGTTTTTATTCTAATTCATTAAAAAAAAAAAACATTTTTGCATTTTACCCAAATTTTATTTTTTAATACTTAATACAATTTGAAAATTTGGCATTGAATTTGGCAGTAAAATATAGTGACAATCTTTTATTTATTATATTTTGAATGCATTTTTCATTTTTTGTTTCTATCTATTTATAATTTGTTGCTATAAACTTTCTTTGGACCTATTTATTTTTAATTGTTAATTTTTCAGATAATTTATTATCTTTACATAAACAATAAATATTCTAAATACGATATTAGTGTTTTCTTCTTAGCTCCTTCTATGCTCGAATTTTTTAAGCATTTTTCTAGAATTATTTTATTTGAAATGTATTACAGTAATCCTCAGGTTGATGTTAATTAATTAATTAATTACTGTTACCTTCATTTAAAAATTATTTCTATTCATTTTTATGAATCTATGTTTCTTTTATTTTCAAATTATTATTTTGTATATTTTATTTACTTCAATCCTTTTACCATTGTAAAATTATTTTCTATATATATTATGTATTTCAATCTCCTTTACTTCTCATTACTTGTCTTATAAAATTTTTCTTATGTAATTTAATCATCATCACTTCATTTATATCAATTGCTTATTATAATAACATCAAATAATGAAAGAAAGAAAATACGAGAGGAATTTTATTTTAAATGTATTTATATTATATTCTTTAAGATAAATAGTGTTAGTAAGTTATATCGTTTTTTGGTTTACTAATTTATTTTAAGATAATAGGAAATTAATGTATCGGTACAATTTTACGTTGTTGAATCTACAATTAACAATGTTTAAGCTTTTATAGAATTACTGTCTGTACTAATGTAATGTACTACTGACTGCATTATTGTTATTAATAATATAGTTTATTTGAAACATTAGCACTGTGTCGAATCATTAATTTTATATTTCGTTTTAGTTTACATGAATTCATACTTACGCAATGATGTTCTATTCCTAAATAATTGATGTAACAGTTATATATATATTTATAAATGCCCTTATAAATCAATGTAATTGTATACAAAGTTTAAGTGTATGAGTTAAAGTTATATTATTATATTTTAATTTTAATACTTAAATATTATAAATTAAGATAATAAATTCGTAATTTTCTTTCTTAAATAGTCGAAAATATTAATAAAGTACTCGTGATATATTTACTTGAAAAACTTCTCTTAGAGGACTTATAATTTCATGAAAATATATTTGCTTCTTTCGAAAATGTTAATTTGATTAATTACATGCAGATTAAATACAAATACCTTCCAAATAGCAGTTATAAATATAAATTGGAACCAAATTTGATTAATTATTAATTTTAAAGTTCTAGCTCACATTATTAGTCATATTGGCCCTGAGTATCGATTAAAATGAAATGCAATAGATAAACAATGAAAAATGAGGACAATAATCCATTACAACGTGCTCACATTGCATTAAGTAATTGATTTTTCGAACCATCTATGCGATTAGACACAGTGGATGCAATGAAATACATATAATTTGGTGTATTAAATAAAAAGTTTTTTTTAAATATTATATTATCACAGTTTTCACCCATTAAACGCAAAGTCACACGTTAATCTTAACTTTTCTTGCGCGACATTTTTTTTTATCAGAGTTTTTTTTTTAGTGCCCTTGGATCGTTCTACATACCAACACTGATAATGTTGTTTTTCTATTGGCGAATTTATAATGCCGCTGTTTCGACTACGAGAGCGATAAATCGAGGCTTCCGCACAACCAAGAGCTCCAAGATGCTGGGATCAAGGTTTGTATAATTGTTGATTAATTAGTCGTTTATATATATATATGAAAAATAGATCTTATAGAGAAATAAATATAGAACATATTTTGCTTTCTTAATAAATTTTGTGCTCAGCGAGTATTTATTAAACGCTCGTATATTAATGGTTGAAAAGAAATGTTTGCTTTCATCGCTAATCATGACATTTATAAATTAATAAAAATCCTTATATATGCTTTTGATCCTAAATGAATGGCCTACTCTTGGAAATTTACCAAAAAAATTATAATTACATCTGTAACATTCGATTTATTGCGAATTAAAAATTTGCGTATAAAAAAAATCTTATCTTTCACTTGTTCAATTATCTTGTGCTACTCGCTTTCGTTTAATTAAAAAAGTATAATTACAAATGGAAATTACAAGTGTCACCTGTATTAGACCACATTGGCGTAAACTTTCAATTTGTAATTTATTAAACTGAATATAAAGCAGAGGAGTAAATTAAATATTAAGATTCTTTTTAATTTAGCTTAAATTTTAAAGCGAAATTTCAGTCTTCGTATGGCGGTAGTAAAAGTTTAAATTAAAAATTTGATTGAAATTTATTCCCACGTATGAAAATAAAAAAAAAAAATAATTGAATTAATTTGAATGCACATTGGTTGCCAAGGCTTTAAAAACCAAGAGCAAACAATTAATTATTAGACACAAAGGCGGTACATCATCGCCCATATATCGTCCCACGCAATTTCATTGAAAATTAAAATAAATTTAAATTGTCAGCTCCGTCTCGCCACATGCACAAAGCTCTCAATCACAGCAAAGAAAAATCATAAAAGCTACAACTCGAATTCCAAAGCACTTCTACCCTTAACATTTTTTTCCTTCTTTCCCAATTTGCCTCTAATGCCCTTTGCCTCAAATGCCACTTGGCTGCGTATTGTAGCCAGCCCCCGGTGCCCTCCCCCCCAAAGAAACAATTGAGGATAAAATGGATTGGAAAGCAATAAGGAGAAACGAGGGCTTGATTTTGCGTGCAGATTCGACGAGCAGCGGTTGACTCTGCGAATACATAGAGGACGGGCGAGCGAGTACAACCGGAGCAACGGAAGTCCACGCAGCAGCGAGGGTGCGAGCTCGCGGAGTCCGTCGAGGCGCGACCGCATCAAGATCTCGGTGTCCTACCCGAGTACAGAGACCCTCAATACCAAGTGCAACAGCTCACTCGAGAGGACACCGTCGAGGTGCTCCCAATCCTCGGTGCATTACAGCAACGGCCAGACTCAGAGCCAACTGTTCCCGTCTTCCAGAGGAACTCACTTGAAGGTACACATGTAATAATAGGTTGGACGGCACATATTCTCTGAAAAGAGATCAATCGCTTTGTAATGGCGATTATGGAGGGGTAATTCTTGTCACATTGTTCACTGTCACATTGCATTGGGAGGAGAGAGATAACCTCGAGTGCCTTCGGCATTCCCACATTTTCATTACTTTTTTCACGAGATATTTTTACGAGAACAATGTTTCTAAGATATTATGAATCATGGCAATTACTGAGTATTGGTGAATTTTGTTCGTGTTTCAGTACTTATTTTAAAAATTCTATTAGCTTTCGAATTATGTGCAATAATTCTTCTGCGACCATAATTTCGCGAATTTTATGAATAAAAATGGTTGTTTCCTAAATTATCCTCTCCATTTCTTAATTATTAATTTATATGGTGATTTGAGCTTTTTTTCACGGTAATACCGAACATTAATTTTAAAAATGTTATTCTATGCACAAAGTTACATAAACGGCAGTGAAGAAATTTTAAAAGCAGCATTACGAATTCAAATTATTGAATAATATTGTTACATTACATTCAATTTCATATACATTTATTGTCATATTCAATCGGAATGCAGTCAATCAGTCATCTTTTTAATGACTAGTCATAATCTAGACAAAGTATTTGTTATAATGAAATTTTATCTATTCACTTATTTATAAAAGGTACTAATCTTTATAAAACATTCGTATAAACATTTATCTAATATTTATATAAAAGCATTATAAAAGCATAAAAAATCTAATGTAAGCTTTAATTTATATTGGATATATTAGATGGTAATATAATTTTAATTCTTTCACACTTGAAATCCAGAATTATAACTGAAATTCATAAACTGTAATAATTACTTGTGTATAAATATTTCAAATTATAATTATATTATATAATTAACATTTTTTATATAATGATAGATTATTGTAGGGGAGAAAAATTCTTATATCAAAAAGGTTATTAAATTTGTTGAAAAAATAGACAACCTCATATTATCTATTATATTATTTATATTATTATATTATCTCTGTTATATATTTCTTGTTGGCAAGATTTTTTGTACATAAGTTACCAAAGGATTTTCAAACACGAAAAATATATTTAATATTATGTATGAAAGATTTTTGCCAATAAAGTAGCTTATTCTGCACACAAATGAAAGTAAACGCGTTTATACTACGTATACATTTTAATAATTTCAACAATATCAAATTACCTATACTTGACCATAGCGCAGTTAATCATTTACTATTTTTAATAGAGAAATTTACCACATGAACAACCATATACTTGACAGTCAAAACACATTGATAATCATATATCGAATTATATTCAATTATTCAAACTTTTTAAATGTATTCGGTATAAGAAGATATCACCAAAGAACTCGTAGAAGTTATTGATTTTTTATAAAAATTTCATGAAATTTTATAAAGCATTCACTCATTAAGAAATAACTTGATCAGCGACGACAACTTGCTTCATGAAAATGCAAAGTATTTGTTTAAGTAAATAACTAAAAGATCGAATTTCTTTTAAATAATAATTTTAAGTAATGTAATAATTTATTTTTCGAAATATTAGCATATAAAAAGTAAAAGAATGATTATACAAATTTCAATACCATTTGTTGGATTATTTTTATTTTAAAACAATTTTTCTATACCAAATGATTAATTTATTTAATAAATTGAACAATATAGAAATTTAAACATCATAATTAATATATTTTAATTATAGTTGATAAAAATTAGTGGGACAATATTCAAAAAAAATTATTTATCTATATTGCTTATTATTATATATAATTTTATATTTATAAAAACTACTTATATATTTCATATTAAGACATAAAAGCTTTAAAAAATGAATCTCTAGATAAGCTTGAAAATAATAAATGATTTATGCTTTGTCATACATATAAAAGAAGGCCAGTAAAGTATATAAAATTTTACGCATTTATACGAATTGTGACTCATTTATCATAAATACAATTTAGATTTCATTTAAATTGGATTGCTAAAGACTCTCATGCATTATTGTAAAAAGTAAAGATACTAAGTCCAATACGAAATAAATAACTTATTAACAAAAAAAAGTATTAAAAATGGCAATTCACATTTTTATCTAGTAATATATGTATTTTAGAAATTACATTTTGAAAATGATTAATTATCAAATTATGCATCCAAGTATCAATTGTGGCATTTTCAAATATTACTTGACATTACGAAATTAAACTATAAAGTTCTGTAAAAGTATTTAACTTTTATTTATTAAAATTGTACGTTTAATCTCTCTCGAAGTATTTATAAAATTATTAAGTGTGAGTTTTCATTTGAATATCACAATTTTAAATATTCTAAAATATGTAAAAATCTATAAAGTATTAAATGTGATAATTGAATGAGGTTACTATTGTATTAGACAATAAAATCGAAATTTGTAAATAGATTCACTTTTTTCTTCGTTGACTTGATCATATGATCAGTAAATACAAGTATGTAATTGCATAATAAATATTTACCTTAACGATGATTGTAATTATTTGGGGGAGTGGGGAGGAGGGAGGGGGGGATGAAATATATGTCATTGTCTTTGATGTTGTTTCTATTTTCGAGAGAGAATTATTTTTGCAATTTCCTATTTTCTTTAGTGACTTTCAATGTTATGAAGAATCACGGATAATCTAGTGAAACAATTAGAAAGCTTTGATAAATATTGAAACATGCAGAAAGGTGAATTGCGTAGTATCTCTCCATATAAATTTACCTATATTTCTGTATTGTTTGTTCATTTGTTTTTTGCGCCACCAAATCGAAGAGCTTTAAATGAAGGTAAATTGAATACTTATGTTATTTAGGTCGGAAGCATCAGTAGAGTGGGAAGTGCTAGAAGATCGAGTCGGCGCAGTAGTTGCGAAAGTCAAGTAACTGGAGATGTCGTATTGCTCCGGGAATTGACTCCAGGGACAAACGAGGACAAGCCCCGTGTAATGAAAATGGGCAAGCGAAATATAAAAGCTCAGGTGAATCCACGATCGATTAATAAACTTCAATGTGCAAATACTCGGAAGGGTCAATAATATATGTGGGGATAGGGAGATGCATTTTTTTTTTTTGTAGTCTTATCGATTTCTTGGTAATCTTATATAAGCAAATCCTCGATAATAATGAGAAGCAGAAAATGTCATTGGACAGATGAAGTGATTTTACAAACGAATTTAATACATAATATAAAAAAACATTGCTTAATATTGCTCTTATAATGGTCTATTTATCAAATGGTCTATTAATGGATATGAGAATAATCATATCCACTAGATTTATCAGGATATTTGCTGATAAAGACGGGTATTATAGTCATTTGATCTCGAAACTTATGTACACGTTGAGCTATTTCAATATTCTATACCAGCGGTCAGATACAATACTTCCTAATTATTCTCTATGCGCGTAATTAATCTACTTCTCAATAGTCTAGCCATCTTTGAAGGATGACATTGTGTTATGTTATAATATAATATATCAAAAATTATATCAAAAAAAACGTACATACTTATTGCTTTTCAAAAATCAATTCTGACAAATCAACGTCATATTCAATATTAAAGACTATTTACTATCCCATATTTCGCATATTTCCCATAAAACTAGCTAATCCGTATAGAATACCAAAGTAATTTGATGAAATAAATAAATAATAACAATATATAAAAATTCATAAGCAACCTTTTAATGATATAATTAGCTTGAAATACAAAATTATCGTTGAAAAGCATATGTAGTAGGCAATAGTGAACTAAAAATAATTGATTGGCATTTGGAAAACAAAATTTTAAAAGTTTCACTAACGAATTTTTAAAATTTTCCACCCAGTTGTTAATTAAACTTTGAGCAACACGAACAACTAATTACATTCAAACTCACACATATTTTATTTCCTCCTTCGAAAAGTTGCCATATCTTTTTCCATACGTGTGTACACTAATAAATATAAAAGGTATTTGAAAAGCTGCTATTCACTCGGTGTTACATCTTATTTATACAATAATTATTGAAATTACATTAATTTAAAAATACAATTCCTAGAAAAATTCATTATTAATAGGAGCCAATTGGAGTTTACTCGGAAGATTCTCGGACCGCAGATTAGTGAAATGAGAAAAGATTAATCGGTAACGGCATAAATTAAGCATACGTATAACAATTATTTTATTAATAATCACCGTTGAGAATACAAAACAGTAAATGGGTAAACCTTAGGTGCAACGTACACCATCCACAGCTTACATATACATAAAATTTACACATTACTTGTGCCTCGCATATTAATATCCCTCGGAGAAATCTAATAATATAGAATTTAAATAAAGAAGGGAAAAAAACACACACACACGCACACAGGTGAAACGCATCCGCATGGAGACGAAAGCTGCGAAAACCCTGGGCATAATTGTCGGTGGGTTCATCCTCTGCTGGCTTCCCTTCTTCACGATGTACCTGGTCCGAGCTTTCTGCCCAAACTGCATTCATCCGACAGTCTTCAGCATTCTTTTCTGGCTGGGCTACTGCAATTCCGCCATAAATCCCTGCATTTATGCCCTCTTCAGCAAGGACTTTAGATTCGCCTTCAAGAACATTATCTGCAATTGCTTTTGCAAACAACGCACAAACACGTTGCGCCGCGGTAGCGATGGCAGCCAATTAACAACAAGGTAAATTTTCACACTTTAAAGCACTAATTGCACTTTACAGCCATCAACCATATTGAAAATAACGAGTGTGTGTGCGTGCGCTTTTATTACGTGACTGTAAAATGGATTTCAAATCGACTTTATGCGGACTTAAATCTTGCCTTCATAAAAAAACTTTTTGCGTTGGTATTCCACTAATAATAGTGGTAGCTACGAAAATATAATCGTTAAAAAAATTTAATGTCTTATTGGAAAATCTTATAACAAATTTACTTTCTCTATTCGGAAAAACTAAAATAAAAAGATATCTTGTTACATTAAAATAAAATACTCAGAGATATGAAGTTTACTTTTGAAAAAGTAATATTCTTTAATGAACAGGCTAGTTTATCAAATAATTTTTTGAGTCAATTAATTATTAAAGTTACCCAATTAACTTTAGTTTGAGAAAAAAAAAACTTTATATTTAGAAAACTTTTATGAGAATTTTTATAGAACGAAAGGAAGAGAGAAGTTTAAATGGAGTATTTAATAAAGAAATAAGATAAATAATAATCATCATAATAATCATTGTAATTAGTCTTGGGTGTGCCAGTAAAATGTTTGTTTATTTATAAGCAACATCAAATATTTATATAACGTTCATTTAATTTAAACCAATATTAAATAAATGCATGTAATTATTTTTCTCTCTATTCCTTAGCGATTTCCTGGTAGTCCCTTGGCCGACTTTAAAACATTAATTTATTATAAAGTTTTCATTTAATAATTTATTTGTCGTTTTAAATTTGACGTTATTTCTATCTTATTATCAATATTTTATTTAACACATAATTAGCCAATCTCCATAATGATTATGAAAATGCAATTTATGTATTCAAAGTCAAGCCTGTCATATTTAAAATATTTAATAAACTACGTGAGATATAGTTTATTTTTTATTGAGCCATACCATATAAATATCGAAGATAAGCATCCACAACTTAAACGTCGTAATTACATGCAAAACAAATTAAGTCCTATTGTGGACAAATTCAGTGAAAAATTATTTCATTATAATATTACTTAATGCTGAAGTAAGTTAAACCGACGAATCGCTTAACTATGATTACAAAAAAAAAGACGAAAATCACTTTATTGATCCACAACTACAAAAGTTTAAATTGCCACTAATGCATTTAATAAATTTAATCCCATTAGAATTTTATCTATTTTTATTATTAAAGCATAAAATCTTGAATCATATCATAGGAGCATCTAGTAAAGTACAACGCACCTAAAGAAGTATCCGTTTCATCGCTCGATCTCACTATCAACGTCCAATTATCCAGCAAATCATCGTGAAATACCATTGCGCATGCTAGCATCATACCCTTCGTCGATCGAATGCACCACCGCCCCCAGCATCCCCCAATCAGCGATTTAACTAATTTATGATAAGCAAGAGGACCAATGTGCACAGCCATAAATTGAACTGCGGGACTTTGTAGATTTCACTTTTCAGAAACGAGCGGAGTCCTGGGCGCACGCGATGCGGGACGTCGCAAGGCCTTTCGATCGAGGACTCAGACCCTGATCCCGGATCTGACGCCAACGTCCATTCACAAAGTGACTCCAGATGACTATAGCACCTCGGGTTCGGCGCACAGTGCTTCACCTTGAATGCTCTGGCGACCCTCGAAGATTCTCATCGCGAAAGTGAGGCGAGGCGTAGGGTCTCCTTTGGGGGCATTGAGACGAGGCGAGCCGATGACCTGGGGACGATGGATGCCGATCGGATAACTTTTGCGGGCACGAGCGACCATAAGGACGACAACGAGACGGAAGCCACGCGGACAGACAAAGCAAAGCCGCACGTGAATTGAGCGATTATAACGATAAATCCTATTGAGAAGGGTGAGAGAGCTTCTTCCTCCTCCCCACTATTATCCAAATTAAATGGCGTTAATGTGACAATAATGAGCGTTACTAGATTATCCGTACGTTGATAAGCTGTTTATAGAGATGGTGGATTACTCGAGTCAATTCGTTGCTTTTAACAAATTGAGCAAATGGCTAGGGTATTTATTTTTAGTAATTCAATTTGTGAGAGATTATGTAGCGTCGGATAACAATTGGATAATTGATTGTGAGTGCGTGTAAATGATGGGGAAATTTAGCGTCGAGTTAAAAGTAGATTTTGATTGACGGTTTCCGAAGCCTATTCAAAACACTTTTTATAAATATAATTTTTGCAATCCCTTTAGAAAAATATAAGACTTTGAAGCTGATTATAGCTCAAGATATATCGTATATTCGCTGTTTGAATAACTAAAACGATACTTTTTTTTCTTCTTTTTCTATAATTCTTAATCGTATTCTCAATGCAACTTAAACTCGGCATTAATTGTGTTCCTCTAAACTCGCCTAAAACATTTCAATTTTCTTACCCCATCAATACATCGAATGCAATTGTATTTACATAATATATAAATACATAATAAATAAAGTACGTTTTCGTTTAATTATGTTTCGGATATGTTCAATTCAATTTTTACGTACAACATATTAGAACGTGGGTATTTACAATTATCTAAGGATTTTGTTTTAAATCTATTTATTAAATTTTCATTACACTCGACGTTAGTCAAAACTAAATGAAAACAGATTAGTATTTAAAAAAAAATAATTTATTTTGAATTCATTTTTATAGCGTAAAAGTGCATTATTTTCTTGTTAATCAATACAAGTTTATTCGTGAAGTCCTTCGATCATTCTCACATCACTTTCTTTATCAATATACTGCACATGTTCTATCTTTCTTTCCTGTCAGTTTTTTTTGTTTCGTTTTTCCTTCATTGAAATATTCTCAAAGTAGATGAAAAAACAATTATTAAAAACAGAGGAAATTCTGAAAAAACTGATTATTGAGAATAAAATCACGATTAATGACAAAAACAAACTTTATTAATCGTTATGGCGATAACTTGTACAACAAAAAGCCCATTTCATTTCGAGTTTTAAGATTCTATTCTAAAAGTAAATGCACATTAGTAAATCTTGGAAAATCATTGAAATTTTGTTCCAACAAAGCTTTAAAGAAGTTCAATAATAAACACTTCATATTTTATTGTTTTAATTTTAATATATATCGGTCAATTTAATGAAATAAATTTACTAATAAAAATTAGAATCTACATTAATATTCATTCACGATATTTGAATCAATACTATGAATTATAAATATTCATATTTCAAAGTTTGTATTTGACAGTCAAATATATATTGCACATAAAATTCAAATATTTGTGCACTCCAGTTTATAATATAAATGGCTGGATGAGACTTTCGTAGAGACTAATAATAGATTATTATTTTAATTTCTTGCCATCAATAAGATGGTAGATTAAGATGAGTAATTGGTAATTGATAATAGATAATTATTGTTAAATGTGAACGATTCGGTTATAATTTAACAATGTGGATAGAAACAAATCTTACGAAATAAATTATTATAGGTGTCTTTAATGCCGATAGAGTCAAATAAATAAATAAATAATGATAAACGAATGAATTTTCAAGACAAAAAAGCTATCGCTCAAAATTATAAATATTAATAAAGGAATGCAGATAAAATGAAAAAAATTAAATCGTTGAGATTAAAAGTTGTTTTGCGTTGACTTTAACTAATTACGATACCTTATATGGAGTTATTAATGATAACGAGACTGACATAAATATCTCTAAATGACAATATTTATGTACATTTATGGAACTTATCAATGATCTGCACATCTCGTTGTTTATATACAAATTATCATAATTTATTTTTTTTCGTAATATTTGAAAATTATTATACTACGAACAATCAGTTACAAAATAGAATTTAATAAATCAAACTACGTTAATTCTTTTAAATATGTAAAATTATAAAGAAAATATCTTATATATACATATGTAATAGATGTATATTATGGCAAATTATATTAGGCACATAATCTTTCGTGGATAACGCTTTTTAATTTATAGCTTAATTCTTAATGAAAAAATATCATCAATATGCTTTAATAAAAAAATAAAGTCCACATGTTTTTAATTCTACGATATAGTTCGATTTTTTAACTACGTAATTCCATAGCAAAATAAAACTAAAATCTTCTCAAGATTATAAACGTTATTGATCAAATAAAACGTTAAACTTAACAACAAAATGTTTTACTTGAAAATTGAAAAGAAAATATACATTCGAACTCTGGCCGCTTTACATGTTTATTATACGTTAAAAATATTTTTCTTCTCAATATTCAAGTGCAATTGTCAATGATTTATTTTAATGCCATTGAATTGTTACAGATGCGGATTATCCACATTTTCAAACCAAATGACGATGAATGACGAGTAGCCGCTTGAAAAAGTGAAAAATTTGTTACTTAAAGTGAAAATTGTATAAATAGTTAAGTTGCATTGTAAAGGAGAGATGGGAAGTGTTCTTTTGACGTGTAGAAGAAGTACATAATATAACCAAAGCACAAACGTATAAAAATATGTCGGGAAAGAAATGTAGAAAAATATACGTAAATATTATTATGAGTATTGTTATGTGGATGAGATTTCGATTTTGTCACGATTATGTCACTTGCTGGGTGAGCTCGGGAAATGACAAAAATGTGTATAGCTGCTATGCGGTTAATAAGTGTTACACGTTCCGATTTATTATTATACATGAGGTTTTGCGTTTATAACGTCTTTTTGCTAACATTTTCGCTTACCGAGCGTAACCTGCCCTTTTTTAAAACGACATCAAAGAACGCAATTCTGTATAAACTAATAAATCCATAAAAAAGTGTTACCAAACTTTCAAAAAGTGTAATTTTAATTGTATAAATACAGAGAAAGTTGTGATTTATGTCACATGTATTTTTTTTTATTGAACCTTCGTATCCACACAAATATTATAATTTCATTCGAGGTTGCTTTAGTTCGTTTTAAAATTATTATTCATTTAAAATAATTCATTAGAGCCTATTCATTTTTTTTCAATTAGAAGTGCTTAAGTCTCAATAAATCATTGTATTAATTTCGTAATAATTATAGAGGATCACTCTCGTGTGCATTGAAAGAATCTTTATTTGTAGGATTCCCCAGTTATTTTCATTTAATTATCAAGGCCATAATTACAATCGCAATAATTGTGCATTGAATGCCAATGAATGCTTTGCTCATATAGTGTTCTTTAAATCTTTTATCCAGAACAATTTTTATCCGATGAAAGTAAAAATTATTATATCGTGATAATATAATATTTTATATTTTATAGCGTAGTTGCAATGTACATTATATGGATATAATCGCTTAGTTTTATATTTAATTGTAAGATAAAAATAAAAGATCAGGTGATTATCATTTTATTGAAATGTTGCTTCATTACCTGCAAAGAAAATATTATTAAAGATTTTATTATTAAACAATATCCAATGATAACTTTGATTTCTAGTGAAAATAAAAAGAAGCAACTTTTTTTATTGTATGTCAATAAAAATCCTATTAATTATTCGAAATGCCTTGTGTGTCGTAATTTTTTTAAACTATTACCCATCTAAGGATCAAATTGAAATAGTGAAATCCTTAATATTGTCTCGTGTTTGATTTAATTTCCTTTTACTGCAAATAGCGTTAAAAATTTTAATTGCAAAATGTATATTTTATGAATTTATATATAAAGAATTTACGCATTTTATGTAAAATATAAATTTACCAAAATAGTTGTGCTTGTAAATATTTTCTTTTATATTTTAATAGCTTCAAATCAAAATCTATTTTCATAAAAAAATACCATTCGAGTAATTATTCCTAAATTTACACACGTGCGTGCATGTGTCCAAATTAGTGTATATATATATATATACTATATATCTGTGTATATTTACGTGTAATAAGTATGAGTAAATTGTTGGAACGAAGGAAATGGAACGTGGAAAGAACTCAAATTGTAATAATGAATGATGGCTTCGTAAAAGCTTGATTTATTTGAGCGAAACTCCTCACAAACCGAATAAGTTCAAAATGATGTGAAGGCAAGAGGATCATTGATCGGACGAAATTTTTTTTTAAAGATTGTCTCATGAGTTGAGCATATCTTCAATTTGTCAAATTATTTACTTTGTGAGTATGTATTAATAGAAATATTAAAATGTTGATTTTAAGAAATCAATTAGTCTCTCCTGGTTTAAAATTTAAAGACAATTTGCGATTATTATTTTTATAAATTTTGAAGCGTTTTCTATTTTCTTTTCAGATAATAGATAATTTGTTTGAAAAGCATATTCCATTAATTACCAATAAAACTTCAATACATTGTTATCTGTTTACAACACACTTTATATAAATATGAATTTATTTCAATTATGTTAATGTAAAATATGATTCGTTACAATATTTTATTATATATTATTATAAATTAAATACACGCCTTGACTACGTTTTAATTATTTAATAATATTATTTAGAAAGTCTTGAGACATCGTGTGTAGGTATTTATTAAATATACACGAAAAATCTGTATACATTTATCTAATAAATGATGAAATATTATTTATATAATCCTGTAAAACAAGTCTTTGTGAACAATTTTTGCATAATCTTGTCGATCATATTTAAAAAGTGACATAAGGATTACATAAACATTATCTTGTTACAGAGAATTTACTTTAGCCATAATCAAAGTATTACACGAAATTTTTACTCTCTATAATTCATTTTACTATTTTGACTTTATTATGTTCCTATTCCGAAGATAATAAAATACGCCAAGTGGGCACTTGAGCGCGAATTTTCTGTAAATAAATAATTCTTTAACAATTTCTCATCTCTTTCATATTTATTAAATGTACTTGCGAAATTCATTATAATATTGAGCGTACAAAGCGATTGAAATCTCATAATACATTTTGGAGGTAAAATTTAATTATAATATCATGGATCTGTAAAATATACATTTTGCTTGTTTTGTTTATTTCGAATACTCGGCTTTTTGTGCGTTGAGAATTAATTGAAATCAAGCGAATCCTTTACTCGAGCATTAACGGAGAATGCCGAGTGACGAACGGATTTAAGCGATTTTTAAGATTTAACAAAATAGTTTCTGTCGCAATCCTCTAGAAATTAATGCCTCGCAATATCGGACACGCGCCAATTAACTCGGATGCATCGTCCTTATCCTCATTTCGATTTACATGTTTTAGTCCGCTGGCCGAGCATCTCACCACCGCCTCCCCAACTAAACTCAGGCCTCCGGCAAATTGGTGGCCAACACGCGAAACCCATCCCTGTCAGCGATGTAGTGGACCTGCTGGAGCAGGCCATTGGCGTCGATGTAGCTGTAAGCACCTCGGGTCGTCCCGTCGAGGGAGCGCGTCTCCGTCTTGGCACTAGTGTCACCGGTATAACTGTATTGGTATTGGCCGAGGGAGTCTTGGGTGTGGCTCGTGGATGTGTGCAGCAGGGATAGGGGCATCGCCGCGAATACACTGGGCAGGACGTAGTTGTGATGTTGATGGGCCTCGTAACCGGGCAATAGGATCGCCCCGCTGGCTGGCGATTGCAGAACAAAGGCAGCACCCGACCGAATGACGGGGATACCCCGAGGTTCTTCGTCGCCTAGCTGGTGGGACTTGGCCGTCTTCGTGCCCGAACTTAAATCGGGCCCTGAACTTTGCCTCACCTCGCTCGGATGCTGGTAGTGCCGTTGATGATCGCGGTGCTGGGGTTGCTCGAGCTGAGGCGCTTCCGCACCTTGCCAATCGAGGGTCTTTCTCTGGAACTCGGGCAGCCGAGGATTCTTGGCCTCGAGAGCGAGTCCTGCCGCCTCCTGGCCCCCCACCAATGGGCTTGGACCCGGCAAATTGCTCGCTTGGACGCGAAAGCCATTATCTGCATCTGCGGTGTAAGAGACCGATTGCATCAAGCCGTTCGCATCGACGTAAGAATAGCCCGAGTCGGGGGGCGGATGGGGGGGAGAGAGAGAATAGAATAGAATTGGCTATTAGTTTGCATTGGAAATGGATTCAACAATTTATTTCTATTTTAATTGAGACTGATTAGGGTCTTTAATCCTCTTGGATATTCAGCCTCTGCAAGAAGAATTTTAACGAGCTTAACGAGTTTAAGCAGAATAATACAATCCTTGTTACTTTTGTCAGCATTATGAAGGTAACAATGATTTTAGATAATAATGAAATTGGCGGTATTGGTGTACGATGGCAGACAGTCTATTGTACAAGGAATTTTCACCACGATAATGACCACTCGAACGTAAAATTCATTTATCCTCAATATTAAGAAAAGCAAAATAAAAGGCCAGCAAGAACACGAATAACAAAACAGAAAAATCTATTTCGCCTAAAAATATCAATATGAAGCTTGTGACTGCTCGTCATAATTACAATTCACATTAATTGAATATTGTTAGCTGACATCTTGTTATTGAAGGATATTGTAAATCCAAGCTTAATAACGCTATTTATAAGTTTTATTATGATACAGTGAAGCTAATATTGATGAGGCTCGAGTGAGCGGATCGTTTATTATATGATTTCTCGAAAACCTTTGATCCTCAGCACCGCGCCCGACATTAGCTCGGATTTGCATTTTTACTCTTGATTGATATAAATATTACCATAACAATATAATATTTCACAACATATCCAATGTAATAATTAGAATGTCAAGGTGGTTGGGGCCTCACCTCCGCGAGTAATCCCGTCGAAACTCGACTCGGACTTGGCACGATGAGGTCCCGTATATCCATATTGATAAGAACCACTCATGGCGTCTTGCGAATGATATTGAACTGACTTTCCTAATCGTCCAGTCCAGGCATCCGATCGGCTTCCCCTCACATTATTATCATACGTTACCAGCAATAGTACTATAATCACTCTACCACTTGATCCCAGATGTTGCATGGCCTGGGCAGCAGACAAATAAGACACCCATTACGTGCATGTAATTGTGGCAACGAGTGAGTAATGAAGTAGCTTGTGGTGTTAATTTTTTTTTTTTTATACAATTACGAAAGATTTTGAGGATGTGAGTGCGAATAGCTGTTTATGGCACCGTTGGCGCATGCTAATGTATTTGTAACTCACGGTTTCATTAAGGCACAATTTATCTTTTCAAATTTATTTTGGCTTTGCAATAGTGACTTAACGAGGATAAAAAAATAGTGTATTTTCGTGGGGCTGAATTGATAATTTTAACAACAGTTTGACAATTTTATTTCACTAGCTTGAATAAAATAAAGTTTTGTTAAACTGATAAATAGAAATTTCTTTACTCAGATTACCTATCCTTCTATCATGTAAAAAGAAATTATTTCATCCTTAAATAATTTACTCAACGTAAAATTATTGTTCAAATAGATATTCGTATTTTATAAAGTTAAACTATATATAGGCAAATGAATTTTAATATATACAAACGGAATCTTTATGATAAATATACGATGAAAATTATGTGAATACATTTAATTCATTTGTATATATAAATAAATTATATCGTAGATAAATAGCGAATGGAAAATTTTTTAAAAAATTACTTTTTCACAAATTGTTCATGTCATTTCAGATGATTTGTTATGTTTACAGTTTTCTTATAACAATTATATTACTATAAAAGCAAACATTTTACTCGTGCACAAATATATGTATATGTGTTTTAATTAATATATGGCTATGAAATAGAATTTTTTATCCCGGTATTGACAGTTCAGTTTATACGAATGATACAACTTTTTACACGAATGTTGCCTATTCAATCGTTTATAAATGTTTATGCAAGAGCTGCAAAATTTGACGAGTCCTACAAAGACGAAAAATAAAATAAAAGTAAAAATAAATTGTTTTCAGAATAGCGGCGCAGCAAATTTAAATAAAAAAAAACTCACATTAATCATTTTTCTGCTGCAGAATTACACAAGCACAATCTAAATATTTTCTTCACTTGTTTCTTTTTGTTCTCTTATCTCTCTCTCTCTCTCTCTCTCTCTCTATCTTTATATATATATGTATTTATGTGTATATGTATATGTGTGTATATATGTGTGTATATATGTGTGTATATATGTGTGTATGTATTTGTGTGTATATGCGTGTACGTATGCGTATGTATGTGTGTATGTATGTCTTTCTTTCTTCCTCTCTGTACGTCTGCGTGATTGATTATACACCTGTGTGCCCGGCCTCTACTAAAGAATTAATAATACATGTTCATTGAAAGGCCGCGTGGAACCTCAACTTGAGAACTCCTGAACCGCCTTTTCGACTTCTTGTTTGTGCGCGCGCTTGCAGCGATGCAAAACGTAAAGTTGGTGCTGACCACGCTTATATAGCAAGATGTGCTGCTGATACTGACGGTTTACCCCCACCCCTTTAATTCCATTGAATTGCGCGCATTTTGCACACCTACACTCATCTGGCCGTGGGATGGATAGGCACATACACATTAAGAGGGAAGTGGCTTGGCAAATCGAATCAACCACAAATCATTCATCGCTCAATTTCAACAACGATAAATCATGTTTTATTAGTTCAGGGAAAATATTTTATACTTCTCTTCATTTAATCTCTTCTTCCCGCTGTTTTTCCCCTCCCTCTCTCTCTCTCTCTCCCACCCTCCCTCTTTCGTATAAAGGTCCATGCATGCGTTCGCTCAGCTTCAAGTTTAATATATGCAGGCGAAATATTACATTTCACACCGCTCATTATTACATTGGTTTGCAAAACCTTCCTATCCTTCCTATCCCCATCTAGATTTCATTTAATGAAATTGTTCATTTAAACATCTATGCATCGACTTTTGTTTACTTTACGCCCTGAAATAGCAATAAATTCTATTGATCGAGCTACCTGGAATTATTATGGTTTTCATTGTAATTTTCTAAAATAAATTTCATAACTTTCATCCATAAATAAGAAATTCAAGTACATACGAACAATTATAATTTTTAACTTTTTTGTTTTTATTATTATTTAATTTAACGCATTTTTTTAATCATCGCTCAATTATATTATATTTTATGTTAAGGGAGTAACAAATATAAAACTAAATGTAAAACAAAGATCACAGTTTATGGATAAATTTAATGGATAAAATTTTTAATTTAGTAAAATTATAATAAACTACTCCAGATTAATGCATATGAGTTGGGATAAATTATTATAAATTATTGGAAAATTAAAAATTTAACACTCTAGATTTCTATTATGAACATTACGTATAATATTGACGTTTGCGAAGTATATTATCATCCAATACTTGGTCGTGAAATTTATTTGATATCACGCTTAAATACATTACATTGACATTACATTCACAATATACTTATTTAATATAAAATGATCAATGCTAGTTAATGTTTTTGGAATTTTTTTTCAAATTTTTTTCAAAAAAATTCATTTTCAATAAATTTTACAATTTTTCAACGCTACATATTTCAATAATATTAATCCTCCCCATTAGAGCATACAATAGTATTGGTTAATGATTTTCTTATTTATTTAAAATAAAAGTGTATTCAAATTATTAATTAATAATTTAAATATATAAATTTAATGTGAATTATTCAGTAAAATACATATTACGTTATAAATAATTTTAAAAAACGCATAATAGAATAAGTATAAAGATTTTATGTAATTGGCCTTGTAAATGCAATTTACAAATATTATGTATTACTCTTAACATTTAATTAAAATTTTTATTTTCTACAAATTGTTACTTTGATTTCAGTGAATGTAAATAAAATAATCAATTGTTCTATTTATCAAACATAATAATATTATCTCTACGATATATTTATTATATTTCAAGAATATATTCGTTAAATAATCAAAATCAAGGTTTATACAATATACTTTGTATGTACATTACTAGTTTTTGTATAAATTCACATTCGATCAATAAATAATAATAAATATACGAAATATCATTATTAAAATAAATATTGACGAATGTTTTTTTTTTCACCATTATCCTTTTAATTATTACCAGCTAATTTTCCTGTAAAAATAACATTACGAAATTTATAAATATTATATTATAATTTACATTCGTCATCTAAATGATTTTAGCTTGCTTATAACTATATTAAATAAAACAATAGATAATTATTGCAAACTATTTTATTATAATTGTAAAGTATTTACAAAAATCTTTTCTATGGAAAAAAAATTATTTTATTTCATAACAACTATTAGCTATAGATTTCCATAATTGTAATAGTAGCTTTTGTTAAGTAATTACAACTTCTGAGGCTTCCTGAAGGATTCATTGAGGAGCAAAATATATTATAATAAATTAAATTCCTATTGCTATTTATATATTTATAGAAAATTAATTTGACTTACAATATTTTAATTATAAGTTTTTCAAGTCTTGGTTGAATTTTTAAATTCTAGATTCTAAATGCCTTCGAGATGTTATATAGAAAAATGATTATTAATGGATAAATATAATAAGATAAAAATAATAGTAAAATATTTATATATTATCTATATTTTTATATGGAATTTTTGTTACTAACCTCATAAAAAGAATAAAGTGAGTCCAACATTCATAAGCTATAAATGAATCTGAGATAATTCATTGAATTACATTTACTGAATAACTTTAAATTTCAGTGCATCTATTCATTTAAAATTTTTTACAATAATTATACATGAAATAATTAGATAAGAAATTATCTTAACAAACATTCGATTATTTTCTTACGTGTAGTATTATGTTTCTGAATAAAAATAAAATGTTCATTATATTCCTTTAGAATCAATAAAAATATATATTATAAATTTTTATTATTTATCATTCCTTGTGCTATTTCTAATAAATCTATTAAAAAAAAATTTATTCTTGAATGTAAAAATTTACATTCATTTGTATTATTGATCAATAATAAAAAAATTGGTGATTCGTAAAATTAAAAAAAGTTGTACGTTAATGAACGAAGAGTTGGGATCTTAAATCTATATTTTCATGATGAAAATTCCTTTCGACTAAGGTTTATTAATTCATCCTCATTTACAGTCTTGAAAAGCAACTGAGCATCCGAAACTGTATTAAATACACTTTATATGTTTTTTTTTTTAATTTTTTTTCTTGTCTTTAAGCTACCTTTATACGTCTGAAAAGATTTTTTATCTAAGGACGTCACCTAGGCAGCTATTGTTAACAAAATCAGGAGAAAATTACTGAAATGTAATTAATTTAAATCAAATTATCTAGCAAGTCGTAGTTAAAGTATATTTTTATTATATATAGAATTTTTTATAGAAATTTTATATATAGAATTAT
The DNA here is from genome assembly GCA_030522565.1 of Ceratosolen corneri. Taxonomy (NCBI): domain Eukaryota; kingdom Metazoa; phylum Arthropoda; class Insecta; order Hymenoptera; family Agaonidae; genus Ceratosolen; species Ceratosolen corneri. The sequence goes on from JAPYYT010000175.1 coordinate 70,288, forward strand.
AAATAGAAAATAATTGAATATCAGTGCTGATGATCAGTACTTTATCTTAATCAAAGATTGAAATTATAGTAATAAAGAACAGTGTATGTGCTGTATATTGATAATAATATTATAAAATTTGATATAGCGTTATATAAATATAATAGACTATATATATACACAATTTAAATTGTCATAGAATTTATTTATTGATTTAATAAGCATTTTTTAGATTATAGATATTATGTATTTATCATATTTTTTTAATTAATATCAAAGTATAATGATTTTACTCTTTATTAATATTAATCAATACATTTCAAAGAAAATACATTACTTTTGTAAGTTCTTTAATAAAGCAATGTTTAATGAAGAATTTAAGTGCTCGTAAAATTTCTTATATTTTAATAAAGATAGCAATTGAAATAATAAACCTTCGACGACCAAATATTTGTGTACTAAAAAACTTTATCGAAAAGTAGTAATTAAAATTATAATTAATAATATTTAAGCATGCGTGTGTCTTTGCGTGTGAACGTATCATCTATCATTATTCCAAATAATAATAGTAATAATAACCAAATTGAAAAATATCAAGTTTAATTCTTTTATCGGTGCAAATGCATCAGAACATTATTGATTAGCCAAAATATAAATGACGAAATAAATAAATTTTATTTCGTAATTTTCAAATAAATATTATTTGTATAAGTGAGTATATCATTATGTAACTTGATTCGATTATTCTGCTTGAATAAAAAGAATTGAAATACCATTGGCAAGTATTAAATTGGTGGTTTTTATCGCTGAATAATCTGATACAGAAAATAATTAATACTTAATTATTATATTCAACGTATAGTATGAAATCCTGTATAAATAAATTTAAAAAGAATGGGGTCATTAACACAGAGAGCTTTAACCACTTGTATTTATATAACTTGTGCTAATCAATTATTTTGAATATAAAATTACGGTAATCAAATACATTAGTTTTATACTTAAATAATTAAATATTTTCTATTAAAGTTTAATTACTAGTAATTATTTCAATGAATATTGTAAACTGACGATTATAATCATAATAATAATAAGAAGAATAATAATTTTAATCTATGTATTATATACAAGAATTAAAATTATAATATCAGTTATACGAGAAACATTTAACTGATTAAAGCGTTATTCTATAAATTATATAAATTGTAAACAATTAGAATGAGAATGTTTAGAGAAAAATTTAATCAGGGAACAATGTATAGGATATACAAAAGAAAATAATAAATCATTTATATATATACTTTAACTACAACTCGCTAGATAATTTGATTGAAATTAATTACATTTCAGTAATTTTCTCCTGATTTTGTTAACAATAGCTGCCTAGGTGACGTCCTTAGATATAGCATTGGTACAAAAAATCTTTCCAGACGTACAAAGGTAGCTTAAGGACAAGTAAATAAGACAAATTATAGCTTTAAGACAATGTATTTTAACGATTTATCTCTATCAATTTATTTTAATTCTCTTTTTTTTTTCAAACTAAAATCAATTACCTCTCTTAACAGATAATTGCATGTTCAAATATAAACTTGGTCTCTCTCTCTCTCTCTCTCTCTCTCTCTCTCTCTCTCTCTCTCTCTCTCTCTCTGTGTGCACATACATATATACCTACATATAACTAATTGTGATAATTCTATTATAAAAACATTAGCATTTTACTGCTTTATTGTTTTCTCTTATTAATATGTATATTTATATCGAAGTCCTTAGGGCTTGAAAGTCATAACAAATTTATTTGTCTTCAATAATGTATTGCAGGACTATAGCTATTAATTAATTTAAATATTACTAATATTTCTATTAAAAATATGCACATTTTTAATATATCGATTTTATTATCTTGATTGTTGACTGCATCGATTGAGGTTAGAAAAAATTTTTTAAATAGTTATTCTGTAACTCTGTACCCCGCAACTTTAGCAGAATTTCATTCAATTTTATAAAAACTTCCTTTTATATGGAGGCTATTTTATATCGAGGCTCAAAATTTATATCGAAAATCAAGCAATTTTCATAATATAGTGTATTATTTTATATTTTTTCGAATGTTTATTTAGATAATGTCTTGGCCTCAATTAACTCAATATCATGTACATTAACAAATGCAAATTTAAAAAATGAAATGAAAACAATAGTACTTACATTACTACATCAATGTCACACATATAATGTAACTTTTATAAATTTTTAAATGTATTTTTTTTTTAATGTTATAAATACAACACGCGAGAAATATCATTTTATACCTTTAAAATAAATTATTTAGACTAAAAAATTTTATCTAAATTTTAAATATAATAAATCAATGTTATTGAGTATTAAGTTGAAATTTTATTTAAGAAATAGAATGAGACAATGAAACAGCATAAATAGCAGTAGTTTTGGTCCTTGTGTTTATTGAAATAAATATTATGGATAATTTTTTTTTAAAATTACATAAAATTAATATATATTGGAGGAAATTATTTCTAATATCCAATATAGAAGAGCTGAAAATTATTTTCCTAATATCAGAATGTCGATTTATTAAATTGATTGTTGTTAATTAATTTTTTAATTTTTAAATTCTTATAAATTCCGACGATAAAACAATTTCTATGTACGCAGAACTGGCCTATTCGTTAAATTTAGCTCAAATTAATTTCATGTAAATAATGACATTTAAGGTAACGGTAAATTCAAGTGAATAACATTGCAATGAAAAATACCGATTCATAATCATTACAATACATTAATCCATATTAATTTTCTGCTTTAAAAAGTTCTGTTGTAATTATAATTCTAAAGTTAGTTTAAGCTACAGGACAGAATAAAATGTAACCCAACGAAGAAAGAGACAATGTTATCACAAGAGAAATAAATTGTCGTAATAAATATTCTGTTTCAATTAATGAATTAATCGAAATCATCTCGAGCTATACAAAGTCAAAGCGCATTTCATTGATCTTACAAAATTTGTTTATTTGAATTAAAAGTTAAAAAATTAAAATCGAACCCTCAGTAGCTGCTTAACTCTCTCGTTTCTCCACAATTTTCGGCTTGACAAATGACATTTTTCACGGCATGACGAGCTAACATACTGAGATAAATTCATTGCCATAAAAATCAAAGAACGCACGCCATAAAACATTTTACAATTTTATAATAAAGGTAGTTGGATAAAAAGAAAAAAAAAAAAAAGGGTAAACGATGAGACGAAGCTGAGTTTAAACCTCACGGAGGGCATCGATAGTACCAATCGCTTCCAACTGCTATTTGAAGTCTATAACCTTCCCATGCAGACCAGCTCACCAGCACACGCACACGCGCACACGCACACGCACACGCATTGCTCGAAAACTAACGACTTTCACAGCATAGATAAACGCAATATATATCATCTAAGAAGCAAGGAATTGCCGGGGGGAAAAAAATATTAAGAGAACTTGCTTTGCTTGGATTATCGCAGCCAGGAAGCAGAGGAATAGAGGCCCCGCCGCCCCTCCCCCAACTCTTTCCTCATTCCTCAACTCGTGGTTTCTCGTTTCTTCTCTTTATTTTTCATTTCGCTTATTCTGTCCTCTCCTTCTTCTTCCTCACCTTCCCTCGTGTCTGACGGTGTTTTACGAGCCTACTACTTACGGTTTATCCTCATACTCGTGCCTTTGCACATCATATTTTATCGCCTCGTTTTCTTTTACTATTATATGTGCATTCTTTTTTCGCCTCTTTCGGTATTACATTCGAAGGAATAAATTTCCGACTGTAAAACTTGACCACTCTTTCAATTTCTCATGTCTATTATGGCATTAACTATATGGGTGGAATTAAAAATTTCATTTTATAGATTAAATATATTAGTTTTGCAATTAGTTAATTTACAGTCCCACGGCAAATTGTAAAAATTGAAATAAAAGTTTTGCCAGTTTATTTGAATCATCAGCTCGAGAGAGGCCAATTATTTAATGACTCTCTTAATTCGCATTGATTGGCCCTATAAAAGAAATTTTTCATTTCCAAAAGGTACGCGACGATACATCGGTTGCAAAAATATTTCCAATTAAACGCACTCTCAATATAATATAATATTTTAATAAAACACAAAATACTATCTATTTAAATTATTTGTACGCTTTTAAGTAATTACTCATACGTAGAAACATCCTTAATGTTATTATCATTGTTTTGCATTCATTCATTCGCCTCCGTATCTTCAAAAATATAAGTTTGAATTGATAGTAAAATTAAAAATTTTTTCCCCCCTCGTATATCCAATCAATTACAATATTTTCCATATCCTTCCACTTTTTATTTTATTCGATTCATGATATACTTGATTTTCGAGACTTATGCCATGTATTCCTTAGACTAGTAAATATAAAGAGTTTATTTAACTTTTTTTTAAACAATTGAACGTACACGCACATAAACACGCGCATACAAAATATTCTGGGCATACGAATCTTTGATCAAGGAAATAACTTTGCATTTATCCACAGAGGTGCATTTAATGGCATTATTTAATATAAATTTCATATTCTAAACTGTAAGTTAAACATTACAGAATTCAAACTCATAACTAAATATTTTCCACCAAACATACGATTAATAAAATAACCAAATATATATATATATATGTAGCTAAAATATTAATACATAGAAAGGTCTAGGTGGTAATTTTCAAGTATACTATACTATTCCACTTGCTGCTGTGAACCAGATGTAGCAAATCTGTTCTGTTTTAACGTGAAAATCCTTCATTACTAAATACAGATAAAAAAAAAAAATAAAAGAATGGTAAATAAAGCATAAAATCCAATTCTAATAGATGAAGTTATTCAAGGGAAGGCTAGAATTTTGCTATTAGTTAAGTATGGCTTACAAATACGTGTGAAAACCTGCATCTCGAAAATTATCAAAAATTATCTGCTTGAGATACATACATTACATGTTCATCTTTTACGGCTACTTGTAAAATATCAATTTGACCCGTTGACAGTGGATCCCTCCTTTTTCTTCTCAGGCAATCGCATTTTACGCACACCTGAATCACCTATTTATTCATCTTCATCGGCAAATGTATTTTTGGCCTGCAGCTCCAATTCCTACAGCACATTAAGATCCATCAATAATACCTCTGTACTCTTATTAAGCATAGGGGAACTGAGATTTAAGGCTATTTATAACACAATCAAATTGCTCGCTATAGTTTCTAAACGAAAATAAATAGTTTTTAACGATGAATTTCACATGGACGTAAAAAATAATAATAACAAGTTAATAATGTGGTGGGGAGTGAAAGGGTTTTAATAGAAGCTCTTGTTGTCTCTGTCACAATTGTATTATTTTCCAATGCTAGTAAGCGTAAAAATTCTAATCTATATTCTAATCGGTAAAGTAAAGCAAATAATTATACATTATCACAAGCTTAATAAAACAATCCAATTAATATCCAATATAATGCTCTTGAGCTAATTTACATTTTTCTTCGCCAATTTGCCATTAAATGTTTAAAAACTGTCGACTCGTGCATGCTTCTTAATCATTCAAATTAAATGCACGAGTATCTGCATAGACATACATTCCGTGCAAGAGAATCACTAACTTTAGATAGTGTGCATCTCTTTTTACCGCAGTCATACGTTACCAACGCCCACGTAAGACTCGCACGGCTCAAGAGAATGGGACGGAGATACGAACGAGGGAGCGAGCGACAGAGGGAGAGGGGGCGGGTGGAGAGAGGTGGAGAGAGGTGGAGAGAGAGAGGGGGTGGAGAGAGAGAGAGAGGGGGTGGAGAGAGATGGAGAGAGCGATGGAGAGAGAGAGAGAGAGAGAGAGAGAGAGAGAGAGAGAGAGAGAGAGAGAGAGA